>MQRK01168315.1:4163-16295 GCA_001938485.1 Girardia tigrina | reverse complement strand
GACACTACATAATTACTCAATATTATGACATCATTGCCTAACCATTGACCTACTTTTTGCATTGTGCACAATCCGTTTTCTGAAATCCGCATTTCATACTTGTACACCTAATATAAATGGAAAATTGGTAAAATTATAAATATTGAATGAACAAAAAACCTTCCAATCGGAATTTCGTGCTGTCTCTATCAATGAGGGGGGTAGGACTTTGGAGATTCATGATTGGGACAAAGAAAGTTAGAAATGACCACATCGTAGAAAAATAAAGTTCCCAGTGGTTGGGCAAAAAAGGCAAGTGGACGTTTTAATTGGAGCGGATCATCCAGAACTGCATAAATCGTTGCAGGAAGTCTGGGGAAACGTCGGCGAACCTGTCGTCAGGTTACCTCTACTTGGTTGGACCTGCATTGGTCCAGTAAATATTTCTAAGATGCGAAAAAATCATACTAACTTTGCCTAAACATTTTTCTCTACAAATGAGCTTCTGGAGGAGCAAGCATAAAGATTTTGAGAGATTGAAGAAATCATGAATAAGGAAAATACTACCTTTAGTGACGAATGAATTTAAAGGCTCCATGTTGAGAGGTCTTTAAATTTGGGAAGTTATGAAATTTCGATTCCGTGGAAGGAAAATGAAGGATTATTAACAACATCAATATGAGTTTTATAACATTTATTAATTTCACAAGTGCAAATAATATTTGACATTTTCACTATTTGACATTTTTCTTGATCAATATTTTTCTGAGTTCATACTAATTCTTTTCAAAAAATTAAAATCTTTTAATAAAAATTATTAATTATAAAGATTCTAATTGGTTAAATTTAAATCTAAACATTTTTTAAAAGTACATTAAATTAATATATTAAATTTTTAAATTACATTAAAAATTAAATAATACATTCAAAAATTATTTTAAATCTTTTTGCTTTAAAATTAAATTAAATTATTTTTTAATTAGTAGGAATCAAAGAAAATACCAATCATCCATCTGGGTAGGAGAGGTACAATCCGAATCAACATACAACATGCACAATATAAACAAACAATTCAAAACATTCCTCACATCCCCCTCAATTTAAATGGCTTTAGCCATTCAACATTTCTAATCAAAATTCTACCATCTCCGAGCTGTAACTAGTAAATCCTTTTGTGATTTCGTTTCAACACAATTACTGGACCAATGTAACGGTCATCTTCTTTTCATACATTTTCTTTTTTTATCAACACTCTGTCTCCAACATCAAAAACTCTTCTTGTCTCTACATTTTGTTCCACATTAACTTGGTTTCCGTTAGTTTCTTTGTTGTTCTTCCACCAATGTCTTAATCGTCTCCCAAATATTATTTCAACCGGTGAAACACCTGTCGTAGCTTGAACTGTACTTTCAACATAAATTCTATTTCCGACAAAACTTCTGTCAAATCTCTGTGGTTTCCGTCCTTCATTCTAATATTTATAGCATCTCTGATTGTTCGAAATTGTCTTTCCACTATCCAATTTGTATTATGATGATATGGACTTGAATAGATTATCTCGACTTTGAACCTTTTAACTGTATCTTTGAACAAGGCCGATTCAAATGTTTTTCCTCTATCAACATGAATTTCCTTTGGAGGTCCAAATTTCCATATCCATCTGTCCAATATCACTCT
Source organism: Girardia tigrina (assembly GCA_001938485.1). Lineage (NCBI taxonomy): Eukaryota > Metazoa > Platyhelminthes > Tricladida > Dugesiidae > Girardia > Girardia tigrina. Next base: position 14,639 of record MQRK01168315.1, on the reverse strand, counting down.
ACGAACTGTTTTTTCATCTTGACTAGCAACAGCATTCATTGGTCTACTATTGCAAGTACGTATTGATATCCGTTTATGTTTCTTTTGAATGGTCCACAGTAGTGCATGTATATTTTCTGGAAAGGTTCATCTGCCGACAATTTTATATGTTTTCCTTTCGTTTTCGCAGTTAATGTCTTTCTTTTTTGACAGTTTAAACAACTTTGGACTACTTCTTTAATGAAATTCCTCATATTTTCCATGTCAAAATCTTCAATATCAATATAAATATTATCAATATGTTTTATCAATAGGTTATCAATATAAATATCAAGATTATGAATGTGAATGTGAAGACATTGGAAGAGAATATTGTAGATACCATAAATTCAAAGAAGAACAAACACTAAAAGTCAAACCAGAAGAATTCATATTAACTCCAATAAATTATTACCCAATAGATGCGAGATATTTAAACAATATGGGTTACAAATCTCTGTCCTCACATTTTCTACTGTCAAATTTAGAAACACCGTTAATAATTCATTATCAAAAACAGAAAATGTAGATAAAATTGAAACTTCATCTGAGATAGAAGAACTATGTAATGAGGCGTCCACACCAAATGAATTTGAAGTTTTAAACTATCAATTGCAAAATAATAATTTTCGAAACCAAGGTACACATTCAGTTGCAGTCATGGAAACCCAAAATGGAAGCAGAATCACTTTGAATCTGAAAGTAAACGGGAGACAGCTACCATCCATGATCAATACAGGAGCCACTGTTTCTGTTATAAATTTTGATTGCATGACAAAGAAAGAAAAGAAAAGAATAACTAATACCGAAACGGAAATTACAGCAGTTAATGGAGGAGAAATTCAAGTAATTGGAATGATCAAAAGCAATATTGAGTTTGATGGAGAAATGATAGAAGCAAATTTGAAAGTTGTAACCGGAATTTCTTACAAAGTGATACTTGGAACTGATCTGTTGCCATTTATAATAAAAAATCGAATACTAGACTTTAGCACGATGAGACTCTATAAAAAGGGGAAGAAAACAAATAAATATGAGGCTATCGCTTCACAACATATGACAGTACCAAAACGGTCACAATCTTTCTTCTGTGTACCGGTTCAGACCAGTTATAAAGCAGAAGTCCTATTTGAGCCTTATGAGAGCTTCATTAAAGGTTATAAAACTTCAGTTTCACCTGAAGTGTGTATTATTTCAGAAAAGAAAGAAATACCGATATGTATAACAAATTTCTCTGACAAAGGTATTGTGATACACCCTGACTCTCGAATTGGTAAAATTATACCAATGAGAAATAAATATGAAAGAAAACGAGAAACCATAATCCCTGATCCAGAGTCTCCGAATCTAGATCATCAAAATTTAAATCCAACGGATAAATTTAAACTTCCACAGTTATTAGAGAAGTATAAAGGTATTTTTGCTAATAATGACTATGAACTGACTGAGTGTAAAGCTATTCGTCTCACTATACCTCTATTGGACGATACGCCTATTAATCAAAAATGTTATAAATATTCTCACACTAATAGAGAAAAAGGGGACGCTGAAATTCAGAAAATGTTAAAAATGGGAATAATAGAACCCAGCAGTTCACCCTGGTTATCACCAGTAGTCATGGTGAAGAAGAGAGACGGCTCAATAAGGATGTGTGTTGACTAACGTAAATTAAATGCTCGAACAAAACAAGATACTTTTCCTCTGTCGGATATAAATGACATGTTGCAGCAGATGCATGGAGCTAAAGTTTTCACCACTTTGGATTTAAAAAGTGGTTATTGGCAAATATCAGAGGCACCAGAAGATAAAGAAAAAACTGCTTTTTCAAGGGGAAAAGATTTATTCCAATTCACTCATATGCCATTTGGCCTCACTAATGCTCCAGCATTCTTTCAGAGACTCATGAATTTCGTTACACACGGATTAACCCATTGTATGGTATACTTGGATGACTTAATTATATTTTCATCAAATATGGAACAGCATCTACAGGAGTTAGAAGAGATATTTCTTCGTCTCGAAAAATGGAACCTTAAGGTTAGCCCAGAAAAGTGCGCATTAGCACGAGATTCTGTAACCTTTTTGGGTCATGCTCTGAGGGAAAGAAACCAGACCCCGAAACATAGAAAAAATATTAAATTTGGAACCTCCTAAAACAATAACGGAATTACAATCAACTTTAGGAATGGGCAATTTTTACAAGAAATTTATCCAATGATATTCAAAGAAAATGAAACCATTATTTGATCTGTTAAAGAAAAATGCTCAATTTAAATGGACCCCAGAATGTCAAAATGCATTTGAATGGATGAAAGAAGCCTTAATAACAGCACCAGTTTTGGTTCATCCGGATTTCAAAAAACCATTTTTGCTTGCTACAGATGGAAGTGGTTATGCAGCTGGTGGAGGTCTAAGTCAGTTAGATGATGAAGGCAAAGAGCATCCTATTGCATATTATAGTAAGAAATTTACTACGACTGAAATGAAGATATCTACTATCGAAAGAGAAACAAAATCAGTGATACTTCATGTACGATATTTTGATCCAATAATTGAAAGAAAGACCATTATTTTAATTACTGATCATAAACAACTTTTATGGTTAGGAAATCACAAAAATTATAATGATAAACTTACTTGATGGGCATTAGAATTACAAAAGTATGATATTAGAATGAAATTCAGACAAGGGACAGCAAATGCGAATGCAGACTTTATGTCAAGATTGCCAGAGATAACAAAGGAATCATAGCAGCACTCATTTATGATGATGGAGAACCCGAAACTCTACTAAAAGTGTAAGAAGAGGATGAGGAAATTAGTAATATAAAACAAAGTTTTATCATCGATGACATACAAAAGTTAAACTGTTCAAAAAAACTGAAAGATCACATGCAGAAAAACAGATATCGTTATATTCTAAACAAAGGATGGTTGTTAGCTCAAGTAAATGAAAAATCTTTATTGGTAGTACCTAACAAGTTACGTCCTACCTTATTACAACAATATCATAATTGTATATTAGGTGGTCATATGTCAGTTAAAAAAACAGAATCTAGATTAAAGCAACATTATTATTGGTCAAATATGATGCATGATATTCTTGAATGGATTATAAAATGTACTGTATGTACCTCAAGAAGAAATACAGGAAATAAAGTTAAAGTTCCCTTAAAGCCGATAAAACCCCCGCCTGAACCAATGGATACAGTAGCAATAGATGTAATCGGTCCCCTACCTGAAACCAAACATGGCAACAAATATATTCTAACTTGTACTGATTTGATGTCCAAATTTCCAGAAGCAATAGACTTACCGGATCAAAAGGCTCAAACTGTGGCTAAAGCTCTTTTTGAAGAAATATTTTGTCGATACGGAACTCCAAAGAAAATACTCACCGACCAAGGCACAAACTTCATGAGTCAAGCTTTTGATGAATTAACGAAGATTTTATCCATTAAAAAAATTGAGAACAACACCATATCATCCACAAACAGATGGTCAAACTGAAAGATATAATAGGACGCTGATTAATACTCTATTTTGTTATGTAGACAAATATCAACAGGATTGGGACGAATTCTTACAAGAATGTTTATTCGCATATAGATCCGCAAGGCACGTAACTATTGGTTACTCACCATTTGAATTAATGTAGGGTAGGTTTTTTAATCTACCAATCGACCAGGAATTAACACCCGAACTATATAAGTATATGGATAAACCTGAATATGTACAGCATATGAAGGAAGAATTACCAAAAATATGGAAAATCGCTCAAGACAATATCAAATTTAACCAAAAAAGTACAAAAGAGTTATACGACAGATCAACAAAAATTCACACCTTCAAAATCGGGGATAATGTATTGATCAACCTGCCAGAATGTATACCCGGAACGGTAAGCAAATTGAAACGACCTTACAAAGGACCATTTGAAGTTTTAGAAATAACTCCTACTAATTTAAAGGTAAAGCAAGTTGGTCGAATAATGAGAAAACCTTTTATGATACATGTGAATAATTGCAAATTAGCTGCAACGAAAGAGATAACTGAAGTCCCGACGATTAATGATAAAAGAGATACAAAAGGTGTTAAAAGAAGAATAATTAAACAACCAACTAAAAGATACGATTTGAGAGAGCGCACACAAAGAATTAACATGCTATGTGATAATTCAAAGGCAATTAATGATTAGCTGAATTATACAATTTCGGAAAATCAAATATGCAATCTAGAAAAACAAACCTTCCTTAAAGAAGATGGATCGAGTGTTTTAATTTCCTCATGTGACTTATCACTGGACAAATTCTCGAATTTAATTGCAGTCTATCTATCAAGCCTTCTACTCTCTATCTATTACACACACACTATTACTAAGGAAGATATGATGGCATCAATGACCAACAAAATGAGTCGAACAAAGAAAAGGCGCGAGCAAAGAAAACGAAAGGCGCAACTATTCCAACAAGCAGAAACTGAATTAAAAAAGATTCAAGGTTCAGACCATTCCGATTCGTACCAAAAGAAGCAGAAAAATATCCAGCAAAGCGGCTTTGAATTGGAAGAGACTCCTTGCTTTAACATGAATGAACAACTCATGGCTACAGTCCCTGGCGGTGTATTCAATGGAATGCAAAAATTGTTCAAGGTTAAATCAAAGGAACAAATCTTAAAGGAACAACAAGCTCGTCTTTGCTTTCGATCCATAACAACTGGACAAGGAGAGGAGTTTATAGTTTTATCCGATTCGGAAAATTGATGATGAGGAGTGGATTAATTGATTTATTGGATGATTTCAATTTTTAAGAAATCTTTAATATGCAAAGTTTTGTTCATGTTCTTTTCAGTAAACAAATTAAAATCCAATTTAAAATTAAATAGTAGAGAAATGATAAATAATTGAATATAAGAGTCGTAAGAACCCGAGAGCTGCTTGATTCTCCTCACTGGTTAGGATTTTAGGGCCAGATGAGTATAATCGGGTATGATATGGATCTCTAATAAGTGTGAGTTATGGACACTTAGCGGAGAGACATATCAAAATAATATGTTTGGTCAAAATAAACTAAGATGCTAAAGCATACCATGAAACAAATAAATTTAAGTAATAAAATTAAAATAATAATATCACACTCAACAATTGTCGAATTTTTGAATTTCGTGAAATTTATTGTCTCATATTGATAAACGATATTTTGATTCAATGAATTCTTTGTTGAAAGTCTGAATTCTTTTCTAACTCAATAAAAGTCACCTTTTCATCAAAAAACATATTAAAAAAACCTTTAAAATTTTATAATAATGAAAAATAACTTATATAATTAATGAAATTTACTACATTTACAATATTAAAAAAAATGTAAATACAGTATATGTATTATTTTCTAATTTCTTCATTCGTCGTTTATCAAAGTGCACAAAATAATTTCTCGCAATGCGAGATACATCTCCAGTGAGATCCAGAATGAAGTCATTCATCATTTGGCGAAATTTATTTTCAGATCCGTCGTTTCTGAGATTGGAGTCAAGTGGTTTACTCCTTTATGTGAAAGAACACGTGTCGCAAATGTAAACGATCCTGCCTCTATTCATATCCCTCTTGTTACATAAGCTATGCATACTGTGCGTAAAATCGTATAATTGGCACAGGCAATCGAAGTTTCAATGGCTGTTGGCGAGTCGTCATTCAGTACATTGAGAATACTTGTTGGGCACCAGAAAGCGCAGTGAAAGCACAGTGAAATCGCTGTTTGCCGAATAAGATCCCTCTACGGTACGTCAAAACAGCAGAATGTATTTATTTATATTATGTAGATATTTAATAGATAAAGAAACAAATATCACATACTCAGGAAAATAGCGTCAGTTTGCAAGCATTCATTTCGCTATTGGATAGTCCATCCACGTAATGATTCGAAGACGTCCCGACGTTTTTTGTCGCTCCAGCGATGCGTCTTCGCGGCAATACTCGTTTGTACCACGACAGCCGGGATCAGGGGGTTGTTGACAACCATCAATTCATGCCCAGTGAATTTTTGTCTGAACTAATCGACTTTCTGAAGTGTAATTCCATAATAACTACAATCCTCACTTTTGGTCCAAAAGAGGACCGTTCTCATTTTTCTGTTTTTAAGGATATAAGGATCAAGTCAACTTTTTCTTAAGTGGAGTATTGAACGTCGCTATGCAGTATTTAGTAGGAAATGTTGTTTTAATACTACATGATCACATTTTTCATCCACATAAATGGTCTGCCTAAACGCAGATTGATTCCAAGATACTTCACTCAATAGTTTTTGACATATACATGATAATAACTGTCCCTCTTAATGCGAATCAATAAGTAGAAGTAACCAATATGCAAAAATGGTGAACTTAGTTCTGCATTTAAAAAATATAGTTGCTAGAAAAGATATACAGTAGATTCTTTTTTATGCGATAGATACGTTCCGCAAAAACAGCATGAAAACCGCAAAAAAGGTCATTATTCCACATTAAAACTATATTTACGTTTTATAAACGACAGAAATCACAAATAATTTAATAAAATTGCCAAAAAAAAATTTATTTTGAAAATTATATCTTTATTTACGTAACGTCTGAATCTGAAATTATATTTGCATCGTCATAAAATACTTGAGTGCTGCTCATTTGTTTAGGATTTGGTATACAATTCATTTTGTCACTTGAATGAATGTACATGTCTGATCTATATGGTCATACAAGTAGTTCTACATTTGCCGGGTTAGCAGTTCTGATGTAATCAGTGATGAGTTATTACCTAGCCGTTTTAAATTCTTGTTTGTACAATTCACGATAGTTTAACATGCATAAATTAAGTTCAAATTGAAATTTCAAAGCCCGCTCTTTTTAATTAACATCTAACGTAAATGGTATTATTTTATCTTTCTATTCGATCTCAAAATATTAATTAAACCATTCTGCGAAAATTGTAGTAGTTACCGACGCTTTCTTGTTGACCATTCAATGAACTGGAAGCTTTCTCATATCTTTGCACTTCAGCGATCGAGGATTTAGTGATCAATTTAGTAGAGGTTTTAATATCTGACCTCGTACGCATTACTGCAAAATAAAAATGGGATTTTATCGTTTGCTGCTTTAAAACGGTTTGCAGGTTTTTTGACTTTAGCAATATAGGTACGACTTGACATCTTTTTCCAAAATAATCCTGTTTCTTCTGCATTAAAGACTTGATCTTGACTGTATCCCCCATCTTCAATACCTTTGAGCAATTTTTTTTGGAAAACTTTTAGCTCCCTCGTCATCTGCTGAGGCAATCTCTCCAGTTATCTTTATGTTATGAAATGCATAATGCTTTAAAAGCCCTTTTAATCATCCTGTTGAGGTATATTTTAAATTCTATATTTTATTTATTATCTATTTTAATTAATAAAAATTAATTAGTAAATATGTGTTACGACACACAATCAGAGAGAGGCCCGAAAGAAACCTTTCTTCACGTCCAACGTCCCGCACGCCCAAAACCTTTATTGAGAATTGTGAGGATAGTCAAACTCAACTATCCTCGTTATTTGTAAATTGGCTCCGAGCGCGCGAAGCAAAGAACAGTAGAGGGGCTCTTCGAGATCTGCCCATGTCGTTTCCCCAATTGAGTTTGGTCGTCGTAGAAACCCTTTGAAAAACCCTAAAAAGAAAGGAAAAGAATTAATTAACCACTTTAATTAATTAAAATCACCCGAATGATTCAGAATGAATCACAAAAACCAGCTGATAAGCAAGCCGACGCCTACAATCGCATCTATCAATAAACATAATTAAATAGGGATGATTCAAATAAACAATTACCAGTTATTATACATTCCATAACAGACACGAGAAGCTGCACGAAACAGCATTTTGTCAATGTATAACCCGACAAAAGAGATAAACATCGCAGACATGCATCTTGACAATTCGCAGTAGTCACAGATGTTACATCTATAGATCGCGGATGTTGCGGCGCCTAAAATAGAGATAGAGAAGTAAAAATGCTGCAATTGAACGACAAACACAAATCTAAATCAAGATTTAATCGGGCTGTTCTCTCTCGTATGTGATTTTTTTTGTTACATATGTTTACATATATTGTGTAAAATTAAACGTTTTATACATATTTATCTTTATTTTTTTTGTTACGTTAAAGGAGTTCACTGGAACACGTTATCGGTTAGCTCTTTTAAGAATGTTAAACTGAACTAATTTAATGAAAACTGCCAATGGGCTGGAAGATTTGTCTCTTACCAGATATGCACAAATTCTTTACCGTTACATGACAATGTTTTGATTTTTGTATTTCAGACTGAAATAATCAGAACTTAAATTTTCAGTTAAATACTTCCGGTTATTAGATTTTATTTGATTGCATTTTCTTACTTTGTATGTCTGTGAATTTGTGTTTAATTTCAAAAGCATGTATAAAGTATTTGGTTATATAATAAAAAAGTAAATGAAAATTTTGATTAAGCTAAAACATTTTAATCGTTAAAAAATAAACAATTAATTGATTAATTAATCGTTAATATCCACTGTCCAAGTATTGCAATTGTTGTTCAGCCCACCTTGTACCCACTAATTTATAAAAAAAGTATTTAAGAAAAAAATATGTAAGCAATACTTACCGTAAAACAAAATCGTCATTTTTTTAATTTTTGATTTTTTATTAAATAATTTATTTTTTAGCAAATACATTTGACTTTTTTATGAAGCTGAAAAAAATTGAAAATTAAAAAAATCGATTTTGTTAAAAAAATGGATATTTCATATGTATTTATTCTTATTTAATGCAGTAAAACCGATTCGTCGTTTAAAATGACTCGTTTTTTTTGCTAATGCGAAATTTTTGTTGTGGTCTCTAATTTCCCAAGAAAACGTCAAATTATTTTGGTAAAAAATTAACTAAATAATAAAAAACAAAATTGAAAAAAACAAACAAATTTGTTTTACCGCATTAAAAAAGAAAAAGTACATAAACAATATTCAAAATTCTTTTAATAAAATCATTATTTTTTAATTTTTTATCAAATAATTATTTTTTTAGCTAACTAACTTGACGTTTTCTTGTGAAATTAGAGACCACAACAGTAATGAAGAGAGTCAAACAGAACGGGGCGCCATTCCGTAAGAAGAAAAAAGCTGTGGAAGAAAAGTTAAAAAAGAATGAAGGGGCACTGTTGAAATTCATCCAAAGGACCTCATCGCCTACGAACAAAGTGATGGATACGGAGGACGACAATCCAATAAAGACTGGAGATAAATTTTGTATTGCTAATGATACAATTGAAGTCGATACTGCTACTGTGGAAGGTGAAGGTGGCATTGATGCAGAAGTTTGTGAAAGGGAAATTGAAGCACAAGAAATGCAAAAATTAATCACTCTGAAAATAGACTTTGTAAGTGATTTTACTGACATTGGTCTTTGGCCGGTTAACATTAGCCATGAAATTCGGGCTATGCTTGCTCGTCAAGGATATATTTCTATGCAGCATCTTAATTGTGAATTAAAAGAAGTACCGCGACCAGGCACAAGCACAGCAGGTGACAATAGAAAGCTAACCAAAAAATGTTTTTTTTGTGATCTACGGAACGGAGAGTAAAGTATGAGAACATGGATGGTGTATTCTCCTTCAAAGGAGGCCCTGTTCTGATTTTGCTGCAGACTGTTTTCAGTTGGGCTGTCTAGTTTTTCTACTGAAGAAGGCTTTAAGAACTGGTGGAAATTAAATCTTAAAGTTTATGAACACGAAGTTAGCGCATCGCATACCCAGGCATTCCTCAAGTGGAAGGAACTAGAGATCTGGCTCGCTAAAGGAAAGGCAATAAACAAAGTAGAGGAAGAATTAATTGAGAAGGAGACTAAGAAATGGCGAGAAATTCTAGCTAGATTACTGGACATCATTAGATTTCCCTCCTCGCAAAACTTGGCACTAAGGGGCCATCGAGAAGACATCCACGAAGACGGAGACCAGGAAAATAGAGGAAACTTTTTGGAATTGGTTCATTTGTTGGCCAAGTATGACCCTGTGCTCCGTGAACATTTGGTAAAAGTTAAACTGGGAAAGAATATTGTCACTTCCTATTTGTCACCAGAGGTTCAAAATGAATTTGCGAGCATTTTAGCGCAGCAGGTGAGAAATAAAATCATAGCACAGGTCAAGAAGAGCAAGTATTTTTGCATTTCAATATTTCAACAAGTTCATGATCTTGCAAACAGATATGCTGTTATTGCACCATTGAATCTCTTTGATGATAATTACGATTGCCAACTTGGTGAAATAGAAGACGAGGTGGAGAAAGAGAAATTCTTTGCCGAAAGAAGAAGACTGCAATATTTTGTCCGAGCTTCGGGAAATAACAGAATCGACGGACCTTTAGAACTTTTGAGCTTCATACAGAGATATCACCTTGGAGATTCCGTCCCTAATATTGTGATTTTGC
>MQRK01168300.1:45991-69467 GCA_001938485.1 Girardia tigrina | reverse complement strand
ATTTGACAGAATAGATTTTATTGATTATTCACTGTAGTGAGTGTTTTATTAGAATCTAGACATTTTTTAAATATTACAGTTATTGTTTCAATTGGCAATAATAGATAATTATTTATTTATAAGTATTATTTGTTGAAAAATAAATTTTATAGATTTGTTATTCGTTTTTACAAGCTGTGAAATTTTTGAAATGATTTTATAATCAATAAAGAAATGATTGTATATTAATATATTTATTTATTAATATACAATCATTTCTTTATTGATTATAAAATCATTTCAAAAATTTGATTATTCACTGTAGTGAGTGTTTTATTAGAATCTAGACATTTTTTTAAATATCAGCGTTAGTGAGGCAGTGAGGCAGGCAGTGAGTGACTTGGGCTTTTATAATATAAAAAAATTGAACCCCCGGCAAGAGAGGGCCGCGAAGCGGGCCGAGCGCGCTAGTTTTTAAATAAAAGGCTTATGGTATATTTAAATTAATTAGTTATAGAATACAATTTTACACAAAATTTATATTTATTATTTAAAAATGAATTTTATTAATTTTAAGTTTTAAGATTTAAAATTTATTAAATTTTACAAATTGAATAGGAAGAAAAATTTAATAGATTGATTTTTGGCAAAATAATTGAATTAACAATAAATTTGTTTAATTATGCGAATTATTATTATTAATAAAATTTTGGTGTTGAATTATGAACTTTGAATCTAGTGGTAATGAAAGTGGCATAAACGCTACTCACAAGCACGAATTAGTGTATATACATCTCACATAAAAGAATCTCACTAAAATAATATTATTTAATAAAAACTTATATAAAAGCATTTATATCAAAATTAAGCGTTTCCTGGGAACCCCTGTATATTTATCTATAAACGTTCCTCATCAAAAGGATCCATTGAAGGATGAGCCGTAATACTCAACTCTTTTTGATATTTCTTTTTTTTCAATTAATAAATAATTAAGGGAAAATTGATTTTTAGAGTACAATAAATAAAAATGAGTTTCATTTCCGTGGAAAAAGAAATTATTTCTTGAATAAAATAATGAAATTTCAAAGTAATATTAACTTTTTTTTCGTCTTTTAATTGTAAAAATAAAAGAAAATTGTTTTGAGAAATAATAAAATATTCAATAAAATCGAAATTGACATAATTTTCTAATAATCGATAGAAAATTTTTGTGGAAATAATGGAAAAAGAAATCCAATTAATAAAAATCAATGACAAAATGCTGGCAGGGCCGCGTCCTGAGAGCGCTGCAAGTCAATTGCCAACTCCCAGAATGACAACGCGACCAGCGGATTCCCAGAATCGTAGATTTCCTCATCGATCAATATGATAATTATGTATTCATTAGCGTCCTCTATGTTCATCCCGCATTTACACATTATTCTGGTAAAGGGGGGGAGGAAGAGGGGGGGGAGAGGGGGTGGTTCGGAGGTAGATTAGAAATTTTCTATTTGGAACGTTTCTGAAACTACCCAAAATGACAGAAAATTAGCAATAAATAATAATTTATTATGTCTTTAAATATTGGAAAGGTTTTCTTTTCTTTGATATTGATAAATTATTTGAATATTTATCCGACATTTACATAAATTATTTTTGTTTTTTTTATTTTTCCCAAAATTTTATTTATTATTATTGTTTTTAATTTACAAAAAAAATTTGATATAGAAAAAAATATTATAACATTATTACGTTTATTTTATTATTTATTCATTTATTTATTTTATGAAGTTGAATATTTGTTATTATTTATTTAATTAGATTTTGTGGTAAAAATTAATAAAATTAAAATAAAAAATAATTAATCGTCAAAGATTATTATTATAGTGCCTATCCCATCACAAATATATTAATATTTATATTAAAATATTTAACATTTATAATATTTAATATTTATAAATCTAATATTTATATTTATATATTTATATTTATATTAATATATTTTACTAGAACATATTTTAATTTTCCAATACATTTATATTTATTTATATACTTATTTATATAATAACTATATTATGATAATATAATAAAATTTAAATTAATCCAATAATCAATATAGCTTATTGCGATACAAATATAATATATAAATAAAAAATTATTATTAGTAATCGATTTGAAACTCATTCCTTATCCACATAAATCCAATGTCCTGAGGATTCATTTATTTTATTATTTAATTTTTTCTTCCCATACTGATTTTAGATTAAACCTATTTCTTGCAGCTTCAAATCGAACTAAAAACTAGACAAGTTGATTATATATTCGTTTTTGTTCCAGAACTAGTCTGTTTGAGATAGGAACATAAAGGATAATCAAGACAAATGAAGTGATTCGGATTTTTCATCCTTTCCTAAATAATGGCCATTCTGAGGGCCCTTTCTCGTTCTTTATGGTGAATGAAAGTCAAGCCATCTAATATAGCTCGATTTACCTATTTTACCCCAGTTGCCTCATTATAGTATGCATTGATTTTCTCCAGCTGAATGTCTGAATCTCTGTGCTATTTTCCTTGGGGATCAATTCCGTGTTCTTCACACATTACTTCCCAAAATTCGGCCTCGATTTGGTTACCGCATAACCTGCCTTGCAGATGAACGATATCACTCATATTTAGTTAACAAAATAACAATTGATTTTCATATTTAAAATTTATGTGGAGTTTCCACTTTACAAATGTTCATTAAAACACATTTTTAACATTAAAAAACTAATAAGAATCGTCTATTCAGTGTCGTACTGACATTTGGAAATTTTCATTTTGCCAATAGATCAAACTTTCTCTTTGATTTACGAGCGGCTAGCTATGATACAATTGCTAAAAACAATCTTCGATCATTAACCATTAGTTGCTTCTTCATAAGCATTTCTATGGATTTAACATTAAACCTTCTAGGGTTGTGGTCTCCAACCGCCGGTCCGCAGTAGAATTCTACTGGTCAGTGTAAAAATTTTTGACAATTTGAACTTTAAATCGAAATATAAAGTGGGCAAAATTATCACTGAAGACAAAAATTCAGTTCAAAATAGAAAAATCATTTCAAAGTAATAAATCTCAAGTCAAATTAAAAAAGAATAGTTTCAAAATAAAAAATCAATTCAAATTCAAAAAGTGTCAATTTAAAATGAAAAATTCTCAATTTAAAGTGAAAACCCTATAAGTATAAAATTATAAGTTTTATTGATAATTGTTTGAATCAGTATAATTAATTTAGAATTTCAATTTTTTTGTTTTTACATTTTCAAATTTAAGGGTTGAAAGTGTTACAAAATGAAGCAGTAAAAGATTGAAAGCTTTTTTAAAAGCGGGCTTTGTCAAATAGAATAACGTAGTACTGATACAAGTACTGAATGTGTTCCGAGTATATTGGATTCTGATGTTCAGGTGACAAAGCAATCAGACAATGATGGTAGTGAAATTCATACAAGAAAGAAGCTGAGACAAAGTTTTTTTCGACATTATGATAAGGAGTACCTGAAGTTTGGCTTCAATATGGAACAAGGAAGTGAGATTTTACCTCGATCACTTTGCGTCATTTGTTCTCAGATGTTGTCCAATGATGCCATGAAGCCATGAAAGCTTTGTCGACATTTGAATACGAAGCACCGAGATCTTGCAATGAAAGCACTGTCATTTTTTGAGCGACTCCGTAATTATTTGGATAATCAGTCAAGATCTTTGATGAAAAAGAAGACTGCTGATAAATTTCTCTTGAAAACATCGTTCTATGTTGCTTTGAATTCTGCAAAATGTAAAAAAGCATTTACAGTTGCTTCAAACTTAATAAAACCGTGTCTCATTAAGGTTGCAATTGAAATTTTGGGATCTCAAGCTGCTGATAAACCGAAGATGATTCCTCTTTCTGATAACATAATTCAAAGAAGAATAGAGGAAATGGCTGCAGATGTGGAAGAGCATGTGATCGAAGGAATTAAAAACTCACCATACAGTTGGATGAAACTGCAGACATCAGAAACTTAGCCATTCTTCTCTGTTTCATCCGGTATGAAGATAAAGGAAACATTATAGAAGAACTTCTTCGTGTCCTCGACTTGCCTGGATACACAACCAGCTCAGAGATATTTAGTGCTTTATCAGTTTTTTTTGAAAAACACAACCTAGATTTAAGAAAGTGTGTTAAAGCATGAACAAATGGTGCTGCTAGCATGCGTGGATTGCATTCAGGAACAGTGGCAAAATTGAAGCAAGTTGGTCATACAGATATGTTGCTCACTCATTCTATGATCCATCGAGAACAACTAGCGACAAAAGAACTGTCTTTTGACTTAAACATAATACTGAATGAGGTGGTGGAGATTGCGATTGAAATTCAAAGTCGATCTTTGAATTCTCGACTGTTTCAGATGCTGTGTCAAAATAGGGATTCTGAGCACCAGCAATTCATATTACATTCTGAAGTGAGGTGGTTGTCAAGAGGTAAGGTTCTTTTAAGATTCTTTGAATTGAGAGAAGAAATAAAAGAATTTCTACATGTTCAAAAGTCCGTTCATTTGCAATTTCCAGAAAATAAGAAATTGATTGCGAAGGTTACTCACTTGGCTGAAATATTCTCAATTCTCAATAATTTAAACTTGTCTCTCCTAGAAAGGATGGCGAATATTTTCACACTTTGAAATAAGGTGGAAGCATTAAAAAATAAACTGTTATTGTGAAAGCAGTTCTTAACAAAAAAAGAATTGCCGAAGTTTATCCTTCTGGATGACTATTTGATGTCTTCTGACTTGAACCGAACAGTTATTATCAGTGTTGTAAGTTTGCCTCTGCAGTCATTGGTTAAATACTTTGAAAGTATTACCCTGAAGATGAAGATCCTCGCACTGGAAACGTTTGGATTTGTGATCCATTAAAAAAGAAACATTAACTCTACGAAACTTACACCAAAAGAGAAGGAAAATCTCATTGAATTGTCGGCTGACTGCACCCTAAAAATAAATTTTAATCAATGTCTTTGACACAGTTCTGGATTTCTGTGATGGAAGAGTATTCGATACTAAATGAAAATGAATTGAAACTTTTGATTACTTTTGCAACAAAATACATTTGTGAAAAAAACGTTTTCTTCCATGACGGCTAGTAACACCAAATATCGAAACCCACTTGAAGTAAATGCTGCCTATCTGAAACATCGTTACACCCACACCTCGAAAAGATTTTCAATAAAAAGCAGCAGTATATTTCACATTGATTCGATTTGATTGTATTGCATTGTGATTTGTGTCCCACTGTAATGTTTAAATAAAATTTATGTTAAATTTATTAAATTTATTTCCATATAATATCTATATAATATGCATCAAGTAATATATTAAATATATGCTGACCGGTCCGCGATCAAGAAAGGTTGGGAATCGCTAATCTAGAGGATCATTTTTGACCCTAAAGCAATTTTTTAATAGTTTCAATCGTCTTGAATTTTTGAGACTTTTCATAACTAAGTTAGATCATAACAATATTTCTTGGAACTTGAAAAATTAAATCGATAGAAAATACTTTCGTTAAAGTATCGCCGTTCGTAATGGTATTTTGGTTATTCTAGTGCAAATACCTGATCCTAGTTAACACTATTTCAGAAACCCCAACCTGGTTCATTTAGTGAGACCTTTGAGACTTGCCGAAGATCTCATTACTTCACAAGTGCTTTGATTCTGTATTGGATTGCTCTAGAATTGGATACAAGAAATATGTAATTTAGGAATAATCCTAAAAGAAAAGTTTTGAAATTTAAGTTTAAAAATTAAACTAAAGAACCTTCCCTAAAGAACCTGATCCTATCCGCAATGGGAACTTCTAACGCCCCCACACTCCTTTTCCTAATATCTTATATATATATATATATATATATATATATATATATATATATTAAAATATTCTCTCCTCCGTTGACAAAACCATTTTCAATTGGAAATAACTTCGCAATAAATTGACTTTCGTCAATGATTAGATTGAATATCAAAATGATATTTTTTTTAAAAAAATTTAATTAATATTTTTTAATAATATTTTTAACTATTCCACCATCTCGACGGCGGTGGAAAAATCGATAGGTACTGAAGAAAGACACCTGACTTTTAGGATTGAATATAACTGCAAGGGGAGAGTTCAGATGACCCTTTCGCGGCTTTACGAAGTCCACGAATACAGCCAAAGGTATGTAGAACCATGGATATATTATAATTATAATCTTCGTAATTATAATATGCGACACTGAAACACAAAATATACAGATACTGTAATACTCTTTTAGAAGTTTGGTATGGTATAAAGTCGGCAGAGAATTATGATATCAAAGAAGATTAAAAGAAAATAGTAATCCTTTTATTCAAGACGGCTTTGCGATCGCGTTTCATCGGCGCTAGAGAATAGGAATCAGTCGTACTTAGGGCCGAAAAGTCGGATTGCACTTAAAGCCCCTCGGTCGATTTTCGGGGATAATTTAACTAATTGTTTTCAATGCAGATGTATTCATGCAAATTTTACGAGTGTCATGTTCAAGCCAGCCTGTCGCGTAAAGATTATACTTTGCCTTCATAAAATCATATTTCTCTATAAAATATAAGAAAGAGAAATAAATAAAATAGAAAATGCTCATTGCTAAATATTTTATTTATTTTTCGTAATTTTGACTCTTGATAATTCATAAACCTCTGTTTTATTATTCTTTTTAAAAATATTTACTTTGTTATTTCATAATAAAAATACTCGATAAATATATAAATAAATAAATAAAATGACTCTCGTTTTGTCTAAACCTCTGTACAACGAATCCTTCCAAACCGAACAGACCAAGCCAAGTTTAGAACGACTTGTTTTTTTTTCACTAAAATAATATTTCTATCACTTAAAAATAAATAAATAATTTTTGTGTAAATATATTTTTTTTTAAATTCAATAAAATTAATTAAAAAAAATAATCAAAAAAATATTCAATAATAAAATAAAAATGCGATTTCTTTAAAAATGAAACGGGGAAAAATTGTTTGAAAAAAATTACGCGTTTGAAAAGAATTTCAAAGAAGAATTAGTTTCAAATTAAGATTATGTTTCAGCAACAATACGAATGGAAATGATCGGATTACACGGGAATCTTGATCTTAGAATCATCTCAATCGGATTCTCGTTCGACTTTTCACTTTTGCAAAAACCTCTCTTTGAAAATAAATTAATATTTATACAAATTAAATGAAAATAAAATACGTTTTTTCTTCTTCTTTTTCATTTGCTTTTAATGGAATACAATTTATGTGTGAATGTTAATTGTAAATTCTCTTGTTACGTTATATAAAGACCCAAAAACGAAGTAGAGTCAGTGCTACTACTGTCTTACCTCGAAACAACGCCTAGGTGTTGTGTTCGAATAGTACGCACACTGGGCGCACAATCCGAATAAAGTGCTCATGGCGTAATATTTGAGACTCAAATATTTATGAAAAAACATTTTTTAGAATTTTTACTAATATTTATGGCTATTGAAATAATATGTTAAGGAAACTGACCAATTTAAGACTTTGTTTTTACTTGTTAAATTTTATTTTTATAAATATTTATAAAAATATTTATTTTAAAGAACTTTACAACAAAAATTTTATTTGAATGAAAAGGCAAAAAGAAGAAATAAATCTGATGTCACCACTAACAAGATTGCAGTCTTGGGGATAAAAATTAGTTAAAATCACTAACAGCAAGGTAATACAATCATTTAACGAATTGGTGATAGTAATTTCTTAATAATTTCTTTGACGAAATTTATATTCCATATAATTTTTATTACCGATATTTGCAAAAAATGGATCATTTGATTTAATAAAAGTTTAAATTAATTATTTTAATATTATTTATATTTTGAATCTGTGCCATTTTATCAGTGTGTTTTTGTCAATGTGTGGTTTTATCCGTGTGTCGTTCTATATGTGTGATTAATTAGTAATTTCATTTGACGATTTGTGGGAGACATTTTGTTTTGATCCAATAAGTTTACTTTTTGTTGAAGTGGTACATTAACTTTGGATTTTCTTGCTCGATTTGCATTTAGGATTTTTTTCTTTTCATTCACATACCCCCCCGGTGGATCAAATAATTCATTTAACTTGAAAATAACATTTTAATAACATTATAAAAAATAATTAAACTAATTTTAAATTATTCAAATCTCTCAAATTAAAAGAACAGAAATATTTTTTTAATTTTTGAAAAATATTACAGTGAGGAAAATTAACTTATATATTACTTTTTATATTAAATTATCATATTACATATATATATATATATATATATATATATATATATTAAATTGTAATTTGGATCCAGATTAATTTTATAAACTCCTGATTTGTTTTAATATTGTGTTTTGGCGCAAATGTGAATATTAAATAGGTTGAGAGTGCTGTTTGCATATTGATTTTAGGATATCAAGATCTTAATAACAAAGTTCACCATGATACTCTCTCCCAATATTTTTTAAAAAAAGTTGCACATAATTTTGAAATCATTTATACTCAAGCTACATTTAAAAGTTTTCCTATTCTGTAGCCCCCTCTATGAACGTGTTCATGGATTCTTTACTGAGATGACGGGAGTCTCACCCATGTGTGTGGCACTGCACTCATTACACGTATACTTATAAATAACGTCCGAACACAAACTTAAAGGAGTAGGTGATTTATTACAAAACATATTTTCTATTACTATTCGATTCTACAGTTTTTAGTAGTTTAGTTCAATGTACATCAATGCTACATTTGTCGAAACCCGTACTATCGAGGGAGACCAAATTAAAGGTATATTGTTATGTTATAGATAAATTTATTTGAAACTATTTTCATTTCTAAAGAATGATAAATATTGGGAAGAAGTATTAAATAAATGTTTACATGTTGATATACAGGGTTAGAAAAAAGGTTTTGTCCGATATTCATTTCTAATTTAGACAATTTCGACTTTCATGAAAATATTATTTTATAATTATTAGTTAAGGGGATTATTTTAAGGGGATTACAAATATAATAGTTAAAGGATTTTTAATTAACACAGTCAAATGAATGAGCGTTAAAATATTTATTCATTCATTGATCGCTGTTGAATACGTCGAAACCCCTGCAGATAAATTCTAATTATGAGCAAAACACGAACCTGTCGTCAATAGGTAAAGTAGTTTAACGATAGCAAATTCAATGTGATGTGAAAGAAGGTGGATGACAAAATTCCCTAAAAATAATGCCTAGATAGTGTATTTCCTGAACAACATAAATATATCACAAATATTTCCGTGGATAATGAGCTCGAGGGTACCAAAAAAGCAATTGTATACCATCTCGTGAAATGAGAAAGTGCAATCGTTGATGATTACACTGATTATATTAAGACTATAAGGCAACTCATAAAACTATTTGTAATGTGGTGTGACAGGAACAAGGAAGGATGTTCTCAGTACTGTTCTTGGAAATGAAATGAAGATTCCTAAACAGTGATGCGTTCAAAAAATATTTGTCATCTATGCATAAAAACATCAAAGAAACTGTTAGATGTTCTTGGAACATTCTCGGCATTATTACGAACACTTACTTCCGACATCCAAATTTTATTAAAATACAAAACAAATGTTTAAAACTAATATTTAAACAAACTTATTTTTTCGAGAAACAATTTTTTTTATAATTCTTAAACCGATATGAATAAAAACACATAATATTAATATTTGATTTTATTTTAAATTTTATAAATCAATATTAAATTATGATAACATTTCAAAATATTTAATCGTTTCGTTTAATTTTATTAATTTTAAAAAAAAAATCGTTATATATTTTGAAATTATACATTTGTATATTTTATTTCAAAAATTCTTAATTCTTAGCAGTTCAATTAGATCTTCTTAATTTTTAAAATTTCTTTTTCAAACTTTACATATTTAAATATATCTAAATTTTATTCTGTATATATTTCATTTAACCTTATTTCAAAACTTTTTCTAACATTTTTTAATTTCTAACAGAATCTACGGATAGAAACTTCAAAGAATCCCAGATCCAAACCAAAACTGCTGATTCTGGAAAAACCGCTTTGATAAATCTAAATTACATTCAAGTAATTCCATTGTCTCTCCAATAATGCAAATCACAAACTTTTTAGTAACTTGTGAGAAATTCAGCCGATAGGTTTCACTGGGCTTTCTCATTTACTTTATTATTTAATTCTCAAACACTATTTTTTTACATTACAATTACCAATTTTTGGTAGAGAATGAAATTTTTCGAAGCATTTCAAGAAATATTTGGCGATTAAGGCACTACAGAATACCGAACAGAGATTTAGGAGAGATGTGTTATGCATCATGAAGACTTCATGAAGCATTCGTAGACTTAACCAATGATGGTTGCTAGTTACCTTGAATTTATCTTTGAAGAAGTTTGATTCGGATTAGAATTTATAATTTCACACAAAAATTTATTAATGAAAATTACACACAAATTTAAACAAATTTCTTTTTGATTTATTCATATTGACAAATATCAGTTAATTAAATTTCCTTTAGAATCAAATTTCTACTTTTGTTTAAATTTATTAAACTTTTCCTAATTAAATTTATCTCTGAAATTATTTAAGATATTTTAAATTTAATTTATAATAAACTTTTTGTTTTAAAAATAATTTCGTTAAAAAATATTTAACTTAACTTTATTTTGTTTCAAACCAATTTTCTTCTACATTATAAATTTTACCAAATTTATTGTTTTTATAAAAATCAATTCAGCCTCTTTATTTCGTTATTTTAAAATTTTTACAAAATATTGGGTTGGTCAAAAAGTCATTGTGTTTTTTACTAAAATATTTATTATCAAAAAATGACATGGATGCACAAATATTTTTACACGATATACTGTCCATTATTTTCAATCACTTTCTTCCACCTTTCCGGTAGCTTCATTATTCCTGATTCATAAAAACCTTTGCCTTTGTCAGCAAAAAAGCCGTCTAGGAACGATTTGATGTCATCATCACTGGCGAATGTTTTTCTGTTTAAGGAATAAGTGAAAATCCGATGGGGCCAAGTCTGGAGAATACGGTGGGTGCGGCAATTTCTCCAGCTGACCACAATATCTGTCTGAATTGATATGGATTCATTTCTCGGAAGGAATTCAAAAAACACAATTCCTTTAAAATCCCACCAGACGGAAAGCATAACCTTATTTTGGTGAATTTCTGCTTTTGGGATCGTTTTGGCAGGATCACACGTTTTGTTGTAAACAATCCATTTTTCGGCTGACAATTTAAAACGATTTTATTTTGAAACATTGTTATTACTTTTACGACGGACTTACAAATATGAATCTACCTTTGAGCGATAAATTATTGTTAGTGAAACATTATTACTTGCAAGAAGAATCGGTTACTGGAGCGATACGTGGGTATCACCCAGAGAAAAACATAACAAAGAATTCTGAGAAACTTTCCCATTTAATAGTGGATTATTTATTGAAGAATTTCTCGGAAACAGGTTCATCAAATAAACGAAGTCCTCCTGGTCGAAAAGAGAACGATGAAAATGTTAACGTCATAGCTGAGATTGGGGAAGTTAAATCTGTTCGCTTTGCAAATCAGTTAACAAAATTATCAAAGTTTTTTTACGAAATACTGTCCATCGTATTTTAACACACAAACTTAACAAGTTCCCATACAAAAAGCAGTATGAACACTTTGTTTCTGCTAATAGCAGACAACAAGAAAGACATACATTTTGTGAAAAATTCCTCGCACAAGTGGATGCAGATCCTGATTTCCTCGACAGAATCCTAATCATTGATTAGTCCATTTTCGACGACAATTCTCATTTAAATAAGAAGAACTATAGGATATGGGCACCAAAAGGCAGTTTTTCTCCTCCAAAGCCCAGTTTCCCTGCGAAACAATATCCCTAGAAAATAATGGTCTGGGCGGGATTTTCATCACAAGTGTGCATTGGACCTTTCTTTTTTAATTCCACAGTCACAGCTGAGAGATATCAGAAAATGTTGAAGGATTATGTAATTCCGAACTTAAAGAAGCACAAAAGGTTCAGCACAACCATATTTCAGCAGGACGGGGCAACGTCTCGCACTGCATTGGACACCAAAGAGTTTTTGAAAGGAGAATTTGGAGAAGATGCTGTAATAAGCCGAGGCTTTCCTATGCTTGGCTAAGATATTCACCCAATTTGACGCCAAAAGATTTTGGATTGTGGCCCCATCTTAAAATAAGTGTGTTCCAAGAACTATAATTCAGTAGAAGAACTAAAAACTTCTATTCAAAATGAATTTCATTCCCTGTCTCGATGTTTCTTTTCTAATTGTGTTAACTCAGTTTTTGAGAGATGTGCTTTGTATTTTGAGGTGGAAATTTCTCAAGCTTATTTGTATTAAAAACTTTATTATATCTGAACCTGTTTGTAATTACTCAGCTTTGGAAAAATGTGAATTTTGTTTGAAATAACTACGTTTGAAATTTCCAACTATTTATGGAACACACGATATCTAATGTCTATATATATCCAGATGAAACCGCTTCAAGTAATGAGCCCAGCTTTACATTCTTATTATCAAAAATCTTGTCAACTTGTACTTTTAAAAATCGTTTTCTTATCTACATAAAATGTTTAACAATTAATTGTGATAATTAATCATAAGCTAAAATGCGGCCCGTACGGACACTGGCCGATTTTACGAATATCGGGCATGGTAGCACAGACAATGGGTCCAACACGAGCTCGGATTTCATTAATTGTTATATAATATACAGGGTTTCCCACAGGGTATGCCTTCGCTAATTTTGATGTTAAATTGAAGTTTAGGGTATATGTATTGTATATTGACTAATAAATTTTTTTTAAAAATTAATCATCATATAACAAATTACGTAACAAAATTTTTCAAAAAATTTTAGACAAACAAGTTAAATAATGACTCATTTTATGGATTGTTCAATTTTAAACAACTTCTTTGAAGTATACATTGACCCTAAATGAACAGTAACAAAGTTATTCAATAAATTATAAGTTTTAAAAATTTTTATTTATCGATATTTAAATTAATTTCATCGATTAAAACCTTAAATCGATCAATTTGTAATTAAATTTTGATCCTTAGAATTCGTATTGTTTATTTAGAGTGTGTTTTAGTTTCGAAAGTGCTCAAGTTTCATCTTTATTCAGAGAAAATGAACCGATATTCTACAGAACAACGATGTTTTATGGATTTATTTAATCGGGATACGAATTAACCATCAGAAGCGATTAAATTATTCAAGAAAAAGTTTGGAAATCACCACAATATAGATCCAAAGACAATTAAAAGGTTAGTATAGCATTTAAAATGAATTAAACATTTTTATCATTATTTTAGAGTATTTGACAAATTTATGACTATTAGTAGAGTAATGGTCGATAAAGAAGGGATGAAAATGAAGAAAAATATGGTTATTGTCGAAGAAAATGTTAAGAAGTTGAGAAATTGATCAAGCAAAGTCCTTCAACATCGATTAGAATGGCAAGCAAGCAGCTGGACATAAGATAACCTTTTAAATTCTCTTCCTGTAGTATTCATGTATATTAATGCAAAAATTCACAAGAAATATTTTTCAGTATGTTAAATTCATTTCCATTATCAAAATTTAAATTAAATAAATAATTTATAATAAATTTTGTTTTCGAAGCTTCCAATTCACTATTTACTAAAATTAGATAACTAGAATAATTAGCCTAAATTTTATTTTAATTTGAATTTATTATTTATTATTTGATTTTAAATATCTGTCTCTCTTTCTTCTTTTATTTACTCAAACCTTGTTAAATATTTTATTTATTTATATAAAAAATATAATTTTATATTTATTTATCAAAAATATCCCATCTATGAAAAATATAAATATTTGTAAATATTTATTAATTTTAACAACAAATACATATAAATTATAATATAATTCAACTATTATATACAGATAATAGTTAATATTACAGCTGCGACTCGCTTGTAACCCCCAATATCAAAGTCACAAAGGGTGTTCGGCAAGGATGCCCTCTTTCTATGACTTTGTTCTCCCTAGTGATTAATCCGGTTCTAGAAGCAGTAAGTTCAATGAATATCTCCCCATTCATGTTAGGAAATTCTCCTGTACAAGTGTTGGTATATGCGGATGATACTGCGCTTATAGTAAATAAAAATCATGACTTACAAAGTATGATTAATAAAGCAGTTTTTGTCACAGAAAAATCAGGCATTGTATACCGCCCTGATAAATGTGCATATTTACAATTCTATGAGAGAAAGAAAATACTGAAGTTTATATAAAAGAGACACCAATAAAGAAATTAAAACCGAAAGAATTCTATATGTATTTAGGTGTTCCAATAGGAATTAACTATGATCAAACACAATATGACACTCTTAAAAAACTAGTCTCTGTCACAAATAAAATTCTCGACTCAGATTTACCTAATTGGCAAAAGTTAAAGGCATTTAAATTTATTTTATATCCATGACTTATTTATTCACTTCGGACCAGAGAAATTAAAACAACGTTTTTATCTTTTAAAACCAGTAAAAACAATAATCAATCTAATGTTAGCAGTAAACTGCGATCTGCTTTACGTCGAATGTTAAATCTACCTAAAAATTCGGAAGTCTGTTACCTGTACTCTTCTACTGATAACGGGGGAGCGGGCTGGAATGATCTTCGAGACGAATACAGCATACAGAGTATTGTGCAAGCTTTTCGCCTGCTGAACTCAAAATGCTCTAATACAAAACAAATAATCTCTGATTCCCTTTGTTTCACTGCTGCTTCTCGGTTAAATGTGGACTTCGCTGATTTGTCTTCGGCTCTGACTTGGTTGACCACAGGTAATAATAAAGGTAACATTCTGTCAAAAAAGTCTTGGTGGTTTAGAGTTAAACGGGCAATAGGATTCACTTTAATTCCCTAACAGTAAGAGTTATCTACTTCTTGTTAGTCCATGCTGCACAAAACATTATATTTTATGAATGATATTATTTTTTGATATCGAAAGACTTCAGATAATAATAATAATAATAATACATCAAAAAGATTGGCAAAAATATTTAGTAGAACAATAAAATGCATTTATTTACAACATTATTCTTATAACAATATCTTTAATGAATATTATATACTTTATATTTTCTTCTTTTCCACGATTTAATTTCGGATTTTAAATCCCGTTGTGGAATCAAGTCTTCAACTTTTAAAGGTAAACGACTAAACGGATCAAAATTATTCGTCAGTAAATGTCGTTTAATAACTTTATTGTCGATTATGACATTTGAATGAGGAATCTTTACCGGATCAGACATTATTGTACCCGAAATAATAAATAAATTTATCTGGAGCATCATGCAGGCAGCTTTGTCTTCTTTCATATTTGTTTCTGAAATAACTTGATTTATTTAAAACAACTTTCAATTTCAAGCATCTCTTTCTTAGTTGATCGTCCTTCTTCATATTAAAATCATAAAAATGATAAAAATTTTCATCTGTAAAATATATTTCTTCTTTTGATATTGCTTTATGAAAAGGATCGGAACTAAGATTTAAATAAATGTCTAAGAACATGGAAAATATCAATCTCGGTCTCCAGTTAAATTGTTCGGTATTTTCGATGTATAAATTCTTTTTATTTGGACCGGAGATTTCACAAAACACATAATGAAACATTGTGACACATTTATCAATTATTTCTTTTTTAAAAAAATGTTTTTGATTATTTTTAGATAATAGCTCGAGGAAACGACAATAATATGTAACATTATTTATGTATGCGGGAATATTTTGTTGGTAAAAGCACATTTCTTCAGATAAGTTATAATGTTGTTCTTTCGACAAACCGCTTATTGATTTAACTGTATATTGAATATTTTGCACTTTCTTTATATTTTCAAAAGTTTTTTCCATCAAATGTGTTATATCATCGAAGGAAAAGTTAAGAAATTTAGTTAAGGAATAATCGTCAAGTTTAATGATAGATGGAGCCTCCAAACACAGAATGAGAAGAATGTTACAAATGGCACATCTCGTATTGTATTTATCATTTGTGTAAATGCCTGACTCCATTTTCTCAATGGCATTGAAATATTGGATCAAGTTATTGACAAAATCTATTCCCACATACAAATGAGATGTTTCAACGAATATTGAGTTGTAATGGTCCATTAGTTTATTACCGACATTACAAACAAAAATTTCAAATATTTTTACAAATTTGCGTACTAAATACGGCGATGTAAAGCAGTTTGACTTATTAATTACGAGAACGACGAGTTCAACAATCGATTCGAACTTAAATGAGTTCAAAATCATCGCGATTTTTCGTGGACAATTTTCCAATAATAACAATAAAGAGTCGGAAATATTTTCAAATAATAATTGTAATAAATATTTGAAATGTCTTTCATCATTTTGGTATCTTAAAATATATTTGCTTTTCGTCACGAGAAATTCCAAAGTTCGTTCTGTAAAATCGTCACTCAATAAAACATTTTCGTAACTAATTTTCATGAGTTTCATATTTTTGATATTTTGTTCCATTTCATAAATTATTCCCATTGTTTGTGAATCATGTTGTAAATTATTATACATAATGTGTTGTTCTAAATGCCATTTTTCTTCTTCCATATTTTTCAAGTTCATATCGATTGTTTTGTATGTACGCCAAGCTGGTAAAATTGACATTTTATAACTCAAAAAACTCCAGTAAAATAATTGAGTTTCTAAATTCAGTTTAATATACGACGGATCATTCGATAAATCTATTGAGTAACATAATAAATCGTCCTTGTCAGCAGCAATTCTTACTTCTTCAAACAAATGTCTACCGATACCCTCCCTTGGGTTGCATGGATATTCTTCCCGATTTAAATAATCTTCGTCTATATTATCCAAGCAAACCATTGATGCTACATTTTGCAAAAATGCATTCAAATTAATCATGAAACCATTTCTTTTTATTTCATGATCATAATTAATATCACCAACAATTTTCATATGATTATTTAAATATTGATACAAAAAGTCTACAGTTATTTGTTTAGCTTCGGAACGGAGGAATATCAACATGATATTTTTTTGTAAATCCCACAATTCAGAACATAAGTTAACAAAGTCATTTGAAGAATGAGAAGTAGTTTGGTGATTCGTAATTGTGGATTCTCCTTCAGGAAATCCAATTATATTATATATAGATTCAAGATGAGAAATATTTTCAATTGGTTTCTCCTTGAATAAATTACTCGGATCACTTTTTAAAAATGAAGAATTTATAAGAAAAAGTCGTACTTCTCGATATTTAATTAGATCTGTATATAGAGAAAGGGTATTCTTTAAATGTCTGGAGGATAAATTGCTATGTTGAAAGATGTGTGAAAAATTTAAGAAGAGTAAATGAAACATATAGATTGTGTTTTGATCTTGAATAAATAATTTATTTACAGATTCTCCCAACCAATTCGAACTCAGTAAGTTCATATATAAATACGGCAGTATGAGTGATTGATCCTCACAATTGGCCAACTGTGTTCCAACTGCATGACACTGACTTCTCAATTCATTGATCCATTCACTAGGATATTTATTATCGACAGAAAACAATTTATTATAAATGTTGATTAAAAATACAAATTTGCAATGTTGTCTGAAAATATCTATGTTGAAAAAAGAATTGAGAGAGAAATAAAACTGTTCACTTTTTGTTGGATGAAAAACTTTATGAAATGGTGAATCAGATAAATCAACATTGACGAAACTTGAGTAATTTTCTTCATCGTTCATAAACATCGACATTACTTTTTTAATAACTTTTTGAAAATTTATTAATCTGTTTTCTTTTGTGATTATAAAATTATCGATATTTAAATATGCAGAAAAAGAAAATTCTTGTAAAAATAGTTTAAATTTCGATATAATATTCATTACAGAAATATAAATAATTAAAATATTCAAATATTTAAACAAATTTTGATAATTTTTTGATTTATTTAAATAAATTTTAAAATAAAAATTAAAATAAAATTTGCAAATAAAAATTCGAAATGAAATTATTAAAATATATATCGTTGAAAGACATAATTTATATTCTATTTGAAAAATTTCAAAATTAAGACAATTTAAAATAACTAAAAATTTAAAGACATTTTAAATTATTAAGAAATATTTTTTAGTTTAGTTGAATAATAATTATTTTATAATATTTTATAACATTTTTTATATATTTGGAAAACAAATTTAATAATATTTTTATTTATTTAAGCTTAATATCTATTTCCAATTACTCTGAAGCTGAGTTGATTAACGGGTATTCTTTTGAGTCTGTATAAGATTAAATTCAGTTTTAAAATAAAATAAAAAATAATAGTAAATTTTCCAGGAAAAATGTCCAAATAAAATTGTTTATTTTCAAAAATAAAAAAAAAGTTCATTATTACGTGAAGTTAAGTGAATTTAATTTTGCTGACAAATTGAGATGTATACAATTTAAAATTCAAAATACGGAGTATGAAATTTTTACAAAAAAGATATTTAGTTTTAAATAAAAAATTATTTTTAAATTTAACAAATTTTTTAATTTAAACAAAAATTGGTAATTGAAATAAATTTTCCTATTACAATAACAGGAAAAAACTTTAAAATTAAAAATTTTTAAAAGGTTTTAAAAAAAATAAATAAAATTTCAATTTGATTAAGTACAATTAAATGTATTTTAATATTTCATATTTTGAAATATTGTAAAGCTTGCTTAAAATAATGATAATTAATTTAAATATATGTTATTATTAATAAGATTAAGTTAAAAAAGATTTTTTTAATAAAGTCTTTCTTTATGTTATAAAGAAATATACAACAAACTAATTGAATATTTCAGATCCGTGAAATGATTATTAAAACAGGAAAAATAGCTAAATATTTGTTCAAATGGGATATTTATTCAATTTTCTTAACTAATCATAAAAATAAGTACATTTTATTGGTTTTTATGATAATTTTGAACAGTTAAAATAATTACTCTCTTTTATCTGAATGAGTCGGTAGTTAATTTTAGTTTTAAAATAAAAATTATTTTGAATGAAAATCAAATTACAAAGTTTAGTAATTAGAATAATACATAAAGATTTTAAATTTAAACTTATTCTTTATAAATTTATTTTAATTAAAATATTATATTAGTAGAAAAAGGAGTGGATCAACATAGATAACAGAAAAAGTATTTTTAAAATAATTTGAATTCTATTAAAACATTTTTTAAATATTTCTAAAAATTTATTTTTCAAATTTTGAATTAATTTAGGGATACGATTAAAACATTAAATATTTAAAATATTAAAAAAATTAAATTAAATATTTAAAATATTAAATATAACGTATTTTCAAAAATTTTAAAAATAGTAAAAATATTAAAAAAATGTTTTTAAAAAACGCAAAATGAAAAACAGCATATAATATTTTACTTAAAAAACAAAATTATAAAAAAACTATTATAAAAGGCTTGTTTTTTATTTTAAAATTTTAAAGTTTAAAAATGAAATATTATTTTAATTTGATTGAAATTTTAAATAAATGAAAAATTATTTGAGACAGAGATGGCGGATGAATTATTAATTAAGAAAATAGTTTAAAAATTTGTTTGAAAATTGTTTATAATAAATATGTAAATTGAGTAAAGAAAAAATGATTTATGAAATGATGTTACAAACACTTCTCACAATCAGTTTATTTGATATTTAATGTAATATATTCATCAATATATATTATATATGGCTAAATTATATTCATTTAAATAATTAATATTAATAAATTTTCGTTTATAAATATTTTTTGTAAAAGGCTTTTATCTATGAAATCTTTTATATAAACATTTTCTTGGAAGTTTAATTTTACAGTTATTTTACATAAAAAGTGACGAAATGTAATGGAAAACTCGGTTTGAATAACAAATATTTTTATGATGCTTTTATGTATATATATATATATATATATAAAAATTACAAGACGATGGAAGTAGTAAAAATTAACAACTGTACAGAAATATTTTCTAAATATTAACTTATTATAGGAAAATCCTTTAAATGTCTTTAAAATAAAAATATTTTTGAAATAATTCAAAATTTATTTCAAATTACATTTATAATTTTCTTTTATATGAATGAAATTTATTAATCTGAAATTTATTAAATTAAATTTAAACAAAAATTATTACATGACTAAAATAACAGTAATTGAAAAATCTTATTTTAAAAAATTATTAATTTAAAAAAGTAATTCGGTGGCCAATCTCAATAACTTTCTCTTCGTCCAATCCATCTGTCTTGAAGATGATTATCTAGCCAAGTACGCACTGCTAAGGCAAAATGAGGTGGTACCTTATCTTGTTGGAATAGCATATTATCACAATTTCTCAATTGTTGAAGAGCAGGATAAAAGTGATTAGTGAAAAGTGCCAAGCAATTATTAGTATTCACTTTGTCATTGTCGAAAAAGAAAGGTTCAATAATGCGGTTTGCATTAATGTCAGCCCATATCGTTTTTCAAATGATAATTTTTTCAAAACGTTTTTTTATGTTCTTTTTATGTTTCTTTAGAGTGCTGTTTAGATTGATCAGCAACACCCATATCTTCGCAAGTCAGGTTCATGAAGGCCTGTATTGTGGATTGCATGGCGTATTCGTCACGAGTTTCAATCAGTCAAAGTCCGCCATATTCTTTTCCAGTATATAAGTAGTCGTTAGATGCTGTTAACTGGAGTCCGCATACAGGTTTTATTATTTTTCAGATCTCCCTGTCTAGACCGTCGGCAAATGCCTTGTTTTTCGTTTCAACACATGTGAATGGTCCGCAGTCATAGTTGTTGGTCTTATGTTCACATGTACTGTATTTTATTGGGAGTTTTATATTAAAAAGGGTATTGTTCTTGTCCGTGGCTGTTTTGTTGATAGCATTGATAAATGGGGCAATTAGTGTTGTCACTTGTTTCTCACTGGGGTAGTCAACTAGTGAGTTGAAGATGAACACGTAGCTCCATAGTAAACCAATGCGTGTTATAGTTGACGGGTGCAATGCAGTACTGTATTTTAATAGGTTGAACCCGCGTAGCACATGTGACAAGCCTTTTTCCCCTCAAAGACACTGGTAATTACCCAGCTGGGTGCCAGCAAAATATTGTCTGACTTTCCGAATGTGTCTAGGTAAGTTGAGATATCTAGATCATCGAACCAGTATCTTGGGTCAGGTTCTGGTGGCTTTTCCATAATCTCCGTGGTAATTGAGATTATGGTGCCTGTGAAGGACAGGTCCATTCTTTAAATTTTTGAAATTATTAATTTTTAAAAATAATATCTAAAATAAGGAAATATTTAAAATCAAAAGTTTTCTAAAACAGTTATAACTAAAAAAATATCTTAATTAATTTTAAAAAAGTTATTTTCATAAATAATTGAATTTTAATTGTATTGTTTTAATTGTTTTGCAATTATTTTAAAAGTTATTTGGAAGAATAACTTTATGAAATTTTTGTTTTCAGAGATGTAATAAAGTTTTGGTGTTAATGAATTATAATTTTGATCAAGAACCCAACAGTGCCAACCCATCATTGTGCGCATTTTGGACCTCTTAGTCTTTTGCCTCGATGAGTTCTGGTTAATGAGATTTGAGAGTGGTGTGAGCAGATTGAGCTGTTGTCGTCTACATGTGAATCATCAGCATCTTCAACATCACTAAGTATTTCGTTTTGACTATGTTCTAATCATTCTATTCAGCCAGCTTAGTTCCACGTTTTCAATGTTTTGATATCTTCAGTAAAGTAGTAGAGGTTGTTGATAAGCTTCTAGTGATTCTGAAGCGACGTTTGGTAGGGTTACTTTCTGGACTACTTAGAAATTGCACCAGGTTTATTTTATCCACTTGGATAATTGAAGCGATCTTGGGGCATTGATTCTTTACTGTCTCGTGAAGAATTTTGAATACAGTTTTAAAGTTATCTTTCTTTGTAAATGAATCGAGAAGGTTGGGTAGAATTAGGAATAACGGTCTCTTTTGACTTGGGACCGATCCGGTGGGGTTATCTAATTTTTTTTAATCATAATTTTTACAATTTATACTTTATTTATTTAATAAAAATTAAAAATAATAAATTATTTAATTATTTGTATGACCAAAAATAACATTTTAAAATTTAAACACAATAAAGAAACTCAACAAGAAAATTCAAATTTTAATTTTACTAGAAAAATGTAACTTTTACATTTTTTCAAAGGACCAAACACTTTAAGACGTTCTATTTAAAATGAAACCAATCACAATTTTTGGCCCTAATGAGGACCGTTTTACATTCTCGTCTTTTATTGTCTCTGGTGGCATTGCTAGAAAACTCCAAAACCTTGGTCGATAAATACTTTAACACTGGAGCCAGATAAAGTGGCGTCCCAGAGCCATTTTTTTCGGCGTAGTTTCCCTTTTACAATTTCCGAGGGATACGACCTTCGTCTTTGTCTTTGTTTGGCTTTTATCTTCACATTTTTCTTGTCCGCTCATTTTTGTTGCAGTGGATTCAGAGAACGAAAAACGAAAATCATCTCAATACTTTATTCTTTATAAATCTTCAAAAAACCCCCCAAACTACAATTCACTTAGACAACAAACCCAAAATTATATATATATATATATAGAAAAAAATGGCTATTCGAAATCATTTTTAGAGGAATTAACTAATGAGACGATAGATAAATTAATGAATAAAGAACATGAGGTTAAAGACGAATTAAAACCCGATAAATTATCTAATGAAAATTTTAATATTGGATATACGCTAATCGTTCCTTATTCAGAAGGTTACAAAGAATTTAAATCGACTATTTTAAAATTAATCGATAGTAAAAATTTGAATTTAAAAATCTTTTCTAAATCTTACAAAATTCAAAGTATATTCAGCAATAAATCTCGCACTCCTGTGAGTTTATGTTCAGATCTGGTTTATCAATTTTCATCTAATGGGTACAACGCTACATACATTGACGAGACGTCTCGTCATCTCTGTAAACGGATTCAGGAGCATGGACGATTGGGTAGTGGGAGTAATATTGCTGGACACATGAAGGGTTGTAAATTGGATGTGAAAACAACTAATTTTAAAATGTTGTGCAGTAATTTTAAAAATTATTGGGAAAGAGTTACTTGTGAAGCATTATTGATTAAATCACTTAATCCGTCCATTAATGTACAAACAAGTCTCTCTTCCAATTTGTTGAAAATATTTAATTAGTTATCACGCAAGATGTTTGCATAATCATCAATTTGCTATATATAAGACAGCGAAATTGTTGTTAATTCAGCCTGAAGATGGTGGAAAATCCACCGAAATATATTGCGATATATATATATATATATATATATATATATATATATATATATATA
>MQRK01168300.1:30437-45941 GCA_001938485.1 Girardia tigrina | reverse complement strand
ATATATATATATATATATATTGGGTTGGCCAAAAGTAATTGCGTTTTTTAATAATGTATTTATTATCAAAAAATGAAAATTGTTGGGGTTACTTTTAGTGAACTTTAATTTTTGATATTTTTAAAAAATCATATTTATATTTTAGATAAATTAAGAATAATGTTCGACTAATTAAAATGAAATAATCTTTAAATAAAAAATTTAAGTTTATAGATAATATTTTTAACTAATTAAAATAAATAAGATTTTATAAAATATATTTTATAGGTAAAATTGAAATAATTAATTAAATTGAAATAAATTTTGTAAAAATTAGAATGTATTGTACACAGAAAGTTTTATTAAAAACAAATAAATTTTATAATTAATGAATCTCTATTAAATAATAATAAAATAAAATATTCCTAAATATTTTGTATTTTTAATTTCTTAGTTGTTTTTGCAATTCTTCAACAACTATTTTACAATTTTTTACAACTATTTTACAACATTTACAATTCATCAACTTCAACTGGTCGACCGGAGCGTGGTGCATCTTTCAGATGAAATTTTTCAGAACGAAATTTAGAAAACCAGTATTGACACTGTCGAAGTTTTAAGGAGTCACTACCATATACAAAACATATCTTCTTATGAGCTTGCACAGCGGTTTTCCCTTTGCGAAAATAATGCAACAAAACATGATGAAAATGCTCATTTTGATTTTCCATTTTAATTTGACGGTAAAGTAATAAATTAAAACAAAATCAATTAATATTTTGTATAAACATAGTCTAAAAATTAAGGTTTCAGAATATATAATCGAATTTAAATTTTATCACATTGTTTTATATTTTCAAGCTTTTTATTAGGACGTACTCAAAAACACAATGACTTTTGGTCAACCCAATATTCTTTGATAATTAGATCGTAGTAGTTGATGAAAGTGGTAATTCCCATCAATTGTTGAATGGAAAATAGTAAGCCGACTTTTCTGAATTCGGAGATTTTACAAACGAGCTTCATTTGGTTGAGGAAGTCAAATTCACATTTCGTATTCACACAAATATTCATCTTAAAATTTTATATCATTTTAAAAAATTGGGATTAAATTATACTTGATGAATACTGATTAAAAAATGTTTATGAACTTTTAAGTTTTTAAGAAGAAAATTAAGTATAGTGTACGTTGTCTACGAATTTTACTATGTTTTTCCATGATGAAAGGGGTCCAAGATATCTTTTGTTTCAAGATATCTTGTACAGTTAGATGCAAAAGGCTCTGAAATATTAGTCTCAAAGTCGTTCACTTTCCTGCATTTAACAATTTATTTGTGTTATTAAATGATTCAATGATTTATTTAAATGTTTTCTAAACTGATCTAGTTTAGTTTAGTTTAAAATTTTGTCACAAAGATTTTGTTGCGTCTTTTATTAAATTTCAATTTTATTGTATATTTAAATTTACCTGTTTCTCAATTAAATTTCCCAATTCTATACAATAACATTTTTCATTTCGTTTTCATAATAGTTTTAAAAATTTCTTTGGATTTAATAAAATAATATTTTGAAAATAGAATTTAAAATCACAATTTTGTTTAATTTAACAACTTTTTAATTACCCCTTTTGTACATAAAAAATAAAATTATATTTCCATCAATAATTACGTTTTCCAAAATAAAATTAAAATCGCATTTTCATTTAAGTCGATTTAATTGTTTTACAATTATATTTTGATTCCAATTACAATTTCCAAATTAAAATTATAATTACAAGTTTAATTTACATTGATTTAATCGTGTAAAATAAATTTACAAAAAATAGTTTAGTTTATTTTCATTTCGCAAATAAAATATTAAACTTTATATTACTTTTGATTTTTTTTATATTAAATATTTTCATCAAATTTGAAATTAACTTTTTTTACTTTATAATAAATCTTTGCATAAATCTTTTAATAAACCTACCGTAAAATTTATTTTATTTCTTATATAAATTATTTTTTATATTAAATTTCTGAAACTCTTATTTTAACATATCTATAACAATATTTTACGGAATTTAATTATTTAATTATTAATTTGATAAGATTGTAAATTCAAAAATTTTATGAACTCAACAACTTTCTCAACAATATCCTTCAAATCTTCTTTTGGAACTAAATGTAGACGTCTGAATACTGGTCTAAGATGGTTAAAGAGATAAATATTGGTTGGTGCTAATCAGATCTGTAAGGTTGGGAGTGTAAAGTGAGGTGATAATCTAAACTACGGGTCATTGAGAGCCTCCTAAAGTGAATGTGTACATGGTCGTAAATCTTAGCAAATTTGACGATGATCATACATATTGATTTAGAAAAATTGCAGAAAGTTACAGCTTTTTGTGATATATTGGCCAGAGCATCTTCCTCAAAGAGCCTTCCCCAGGATGCATCAAATAATCAGTGATGCTGATGCCTTTCTCCTCGACATCCATGAAAATAAAACCCTTATGGTCATAGAAAAAGCAAATCATCATCGTTTGTCCATGACTTGTCGCCCTTTACATCTTCAAAGATGGCTTCTCTCCGGACAGTTTACAGTCTGCTGACTGACGCTTTGTTTCCGGAATATTCATACTTGGTTGGGTTTCATCTTCCGTAATTAAATTTGCTAGGAACGTCTCACCTTGTTTGTCCTACAGATTCAAGTTCTTCTAACTGCACTTTAAGCGGTTTCTCATTATTTCTCCGTTCGAGAAATGGGGTACAAATCTGAAGCAAAGTTTTCAATTTGGAGTGAGCTGTACGAACACTGATATTGAGTTTCTTTGACAGAATTTTCATGGCCATTCGACGCTCTTCTTGGATCATCTTTGTCAATTTTTCATCAACTGCGTAACAAATTTCTTGTGGTCTAACGGATTTTTCTTGATTAAAAACGGAGGTGCGATCGCTTTTAAACTCTCCAACCTAATATTTAACACTTTTCAGAGATGGGGAGTCATGTAGGTAAGTTACCTGCCAAAGATCATAGACTTCACTGCATGATCTTACATATCTACTAACAGTTTAGAATAACCCCGTTCGAGATAATAATTTTATTTTTCCACAGCTCAAATCAAAGAACAAATTGAGATTTCTGAAATCCATCGCTTCCCTCGGAACCCCTGAAAATAAAGAAACAGTTATATGAACAATATTGGAAATTTACGTAGAATATCCTTTTAACACGTTGACTGCCACGCCTGTTAAAAAAATCCCCGTCAGACCACTTTTGCCACTGTAAGATAGAAAGTTTGGTGTTGAACTTCTGCTGGGGACATCAATGGTGAACGCTTTGGTCGTTTACGAAATGTCGACACAAAAACTGTAAATATTAGACGATTCAACCTATTACTTTTTATTCAAGTTGCACTGGTCAACCGCAACTTTGCAGGGAATGCTTCAATATTTTACACTGTAAATAATTTAGTTAATAAACGATTTTTGTAATAATTCAATAATCTCTCGAAAATTTATCTAAATATGTTCGGAAGTACTTTGGAAGGAGTCACGAAAGTAAAGGGGAAACGACCGATGAGAACTCCTGCTGTCACCCGAACACAAGTAACATGGCAGTCAACGTGTTATATAAATAAATAATATCCCTTAATTAATAATCTTAAAATTCACTTATGGCCACACAATTACCTTTTTTGCCTTCAATTATAAGTCTTATATAAACTAAAAAACTTGTCTAATCCAAGACTTCTCTTTTTCTAACGGGGAAAGATATTTATTAATAAATAAATCGTAAAAAATGGTTCTGAAATACTGAACTAGAAGGTCCCTAATGATATTATATTAGGCTGCAATAAAGTAAATTTTTTTAAGGATTGCATATTCCTGAAGGCAAGGAAGAATCTTCTACCAAAATGGTTTATTTTGGTCCAGGAAAGCGGTTTGCCATTAAAATTGTCATATATAAAAGATCAAGGTTCCATAAAAAATGCAGAAGCTCCAAGTTTCATAGATCATTTTTTTTATTTTAAAATGAAAATTTCGTTTATGATTCAGGGACCAGATAATTTATAATATTTATTAAAAATATTTGGAGACTGAAGACGTTGTTGAAAGTTGTATTAAACTCATAGTTCAACTAAGTAGGACAGTGAAGGCCGAAATAAAGGTCAAAAGGTTAAATGAAGAGTTCAATTTAAAATAAACATTATTACTCCATATTTTTTTCCAAAAATGAATCATTATTCTTCATTTTAGGAACGGATTAACAGTAACAATAATCTGAAAAAAAGCTAAAATATCCTTCATCCGACAGAAAGAAGATTCATCCGTGTTCAGGAAACTCACAGATTTGTTACAGCATTTATTAGAAACTCAATTCGGATCATCTTCAAGATGATCAGTAGTAGTACTTTCGCTCGTATTCATAAATCAATGTTTAATACTTCTCATCCCAAAATCTGAACTAACTACAAATATTTTTGGTTTAAATAAAATTACTATTAATCATTTAAAAATATTAATTTTGATTTAATAATTTACCAATTTAAAAAATAAAATTAATACAATCATTTAAAATTTACAATAATAATAAATTAAAATTTTGAATATTAAATCTAAATTTAAATAAATTAGTTTCAGATTATAAATATTAATCATCCATCCGATTAGGTGAGGCACAATCGAAAATAAACACAAAACATTCAAACATTTCAAATATTCTCCACAATCCGAAAAAAATCAAGATCTATGTCAAGGCTTTTTGAAAACTAAAAAAGGCTTCTTTTAGTTTATGTATATTTATTTAAAGAAAAAAAAACATAAAATTATAAAATTCATTTATTTTTATATTTTTGTTCCAATTAAATAAAATAATCATTGTTAAAAACAATGAAATTTTCTTATAACCTGTTTTTAAGAAATTAAAAAAAATATAATAAAACGAAAAAAAAACAGAAAAAAATGATTTATCACAGTTGATTAAATTTCTAAAAAAATGAAAAAAAATAATTTCTTTTATTTTATATTTATTACAAAAAACATTAATAAACTGGCTTTAATTATAACTAAAATATTATAAAATATAAAATTTTATTTAATCTGAAAAATACCAATAAAAAGAAGAATAATAAATAATAATAATAATAATTATTATTATAAGGAAAAATATTTCAACAATTATTCGCACTTGATGAAATTCAAAAACAGGAAGTAAATGAATTTCTTTTATTTTATATTTACAACAGAAAAGAATAATAATAAATTGGCTTTAATTATAACTAAAATATATATGATTTTATGATATCTGAAAAATAAAAATATGAAGAATAATAATAAAAATTAATAACAGTAAAAATTATTACATAATATTAAAAAAAATCAATAATTTTAATAATACGGAAAAATATTTTAACAATTATTGACACTTAATTAAATTCGAAAACAGGAAAAATCTTCATTTTTTGTTTATTTTTTTACAAAAAATAACAATAATAGATTTACTTTATTTATTTCGTAATCATTAAAATTGTTTTTATGCAACATTATATAAACCCTAAATTAAATTGCAGCTAAATTATGAAACAGTTAATTAACCATAGTATTATCGTGTTATACAAAAAAATATAAAAATAGCAATAAAATTATATAAACTAAAAAATTAGAATGTTGTTACTCAAAATTTATTCAAATTTTTTATTCATAGAATTCTTCTCTGTCCAATGATCTCGTAATGTATCCCAACATTTTTCTGTAAAATGCATCGAAACATTCATATTATTCCGTGGTTCCTGCTGCAAGTCACTGGTTGCTGCCTCTTGAGACCCTTGGAAAAGTGATATTTAAACACCCGAGCTGATTACTGCTCTTTCACTCTGATCGTTGTCTGATATCGTTATGTTTTGGCTTGTTGGTTTTTCTTGATGATTACTTTTTAATATAGGATTAAATGATTTTTTATAAAAATTTTAATTTATAAATTTAAAAAATTATTTGAATATATATATAGTTAACGATTACGAAATTACTTGCAACATTTACGAATTTGATCGAAAAACCATATATATAAATTAATTAATAATATATAATATATGATTTTATGAAATCTGAATAATAACTATGAAAATAATAATAATAATAATAAAAATAATAGTAATAAAATAGTCTCATTAAATAGAATAATAATAATAATAATAATAATAATTATTATTATTATTATTATTATTATTACAGTGTTGAAAACAAAATAGAATTTTTAATAATAATAATAACAATAATATTAAAAATTATAATAATTAGGAAAAATTTTCAACAATTATTCACACTTGATTAAATTCGAAAAAAATGGGAAAAAAATTCTAATTTTTTTTCTATTTTTTTGTTTGTTTTATAAGGAAAAAAAGGAAAGGAGGAAGAGAAGCGAATCATCGATGGTGGATGGAGAGTATCGATTTGGCAATTCAAATCCAGGCAAGTTCAGACATTCAAAAGATAAAACTGGCAACGGAAAATGGAGAACCTCAAATCAAAATTGTGTGTTTCGGGGGAAAAGTTTGTATGAAGGAATCCTTCCTTAAATTCCATTGGGTCGATGTTTTCTCATTCCCATTTCCCGTTTTTCTTCTCCCTCCAATCACAATAAAGATCGCAAAATTTTCTTTCAAGAAAATAATTTTTCCTGAAATATATTACGAGAATAATAATTTTCCCCAGTTTAATATTAATTTAATCTTTTTCTTTCATTTCTTTTTTTTCTTTAATTCAAAATTTATAATTGACCAAAAAATGCTTTTAAAACCGGAACCTTTGAAAGGGTTAGATTGGTTAAGTCCGATCAGTGGTTATGATCGAGAAATGATAAAAAATTTTCAACAGTTATATTCCCAGAAACTTTTAGCAGCAAAAAAGACGATTTTTCCCACAACAATGTTGATGAGATACCTTTATGGATGTCCAGCTAATGGCAATCTTTCAACCGACATAGGTAGTAAAACAAGTCCATTTCGACCGTATCAAAAACCGGAAAATGATGGTATTAAAACCAACGAGTCGATTAATGGTTTGGAGGAACTGGAATCAGACAACCGGGCTAAATCTCCCAACAGTTCGACTACAGAAAACTTTACATATACTTTGCTCAACAAAACATATATCGCAAGTTTCCATAATGAAGGTGAAAAATTACTGTGCTTACCGCAAATCCTCAACTTATTGAAGAACGTCGAGTAAAATGATTATCTTTTTACAAAATAACAACAGTTTCTTTTTAGTATTAGTGACATAAATGAAGCCATCAATTCAATGGGAATAACTTGTACCGAATGCGACGACGAGAGATTGGGAGTGCTTCATAAGCATAACATCTTGCCGAAACAGGTTAGCTGCTGTGGTTTGATTTCCCAATCAAATGCCGAAAGATTGCTGAAGTTCTTCAACAGCATCAACGTTGATCTTAATCCCGCGGATGGAAATAACAACACGTCTGTATCAGACAAAATCAATCTGGATTCGGCAGCTTACCATCAGATTAGAGTTACCCATGACTGTTTTGGACAACAGAAAGGCATAATATTCCCGTTGAAGTATACTCACTCGAATGCTCAGTGTATTGAATGCTTGGAATGTGGCCGAATGATGTCACCAGCGGATTTTGTTGGTCACACCCATCAGGAATTCGGAATGAAGTGGTCGGAAACTGAAGTCTGTCATTGGGGTTTTGATTCGAGTAATTGGCGCTGGTATTTACGTTTGAGTGAAGATTGTACGAGAACGAAATTGGAAGAGGAAAGCCTAAACGACTATTTGGACGAGATCAAAAAGAGGTTTTGTTCCAGTGTCAGTGAACTACCCCCAAAACGGTAATCTTATTTATATATTGTAATAATTTGTTTCTCTCCACTAAAATATTAAGTAATTATTATCTTTAATTTTAAAGCTTTTCTGATAATTGATAAAGGGTGTTAATTTGTTTATTTGGAAAGTTAGTTTTAAAAATATATTTTAAGTACGTAATTCAAACGCAAAATGACGCACGTCAAGAGGAGAACAACCGAAGAATTTAGACAATTTATTGAACACTAAAAAAAAGAACATAGTTTTTTTTACATGACATGTTTAACAATGTAATACAAGTAATATGATCCATATAGAACTAGATACGTACTTGTGTCGTATGCGACCGACGTCGCTAAGACGCTCAAGGATCGCACATATCACTTTCCAGGATAGTTTAACACGCAACTTCGGTATGTAACAAGTTTGATACAAAATACAATGAAACATTAACCCTACAATGCGCAATTTTTTTAAATATAAAAATATATGCAACACACGCGG
This sequence comes from Girardia tigrina, assembly GCA_001938485.1. Lineage (NCBI taxonomy): Eukaryota > Metazoa > Platyhelminthes > Tricladida > Dugesiidae > Girardia > Girardia tigrina. The sequence goes on along the minus strand of MQRK01168300.1, from coordinate 37,647 downwards.
CCAGTATTACAAACTGAACTGTCATTTTTGTTGACAAAATATATTGCATCTATGACTTTATGGGCAGTTATCATTCCATAGACAATGTTTTTGGTTCACAGTATGTAAACACTCAAAGAATATCACGTGATTAAAAGATATTGAGGTAAAATTTGGTTGATTCAAATATGAATCACGGCGCATTGTAGGGTTAAGAGTAATTAATATATTATATTATATTTAGTTTAATATGAAGCAGTTCTAAGCCTTAATTATTAAAATTCAATATGGTCATTAATGGAGTTTTGGTTATATAAAAATACTATTACTAGTAAAAGCTTTGCATAATTTCTTCCTGAATTAGTGTTATTACTATTATACGTATAATCATTACTAAGATAATTGCTAATAATTGAAAAATGAAAGTTAGCATCCAATTCTTCTTGAGCCCAGTTGTATAAGCTCTACAGATTAATGTTCATCAATAAATATCCTCATGGAAAAAAGACATCAAAGAAAGACATAAGTAAAAGAAAAAATTGTACTAGCATCAAACAAAGCGTGCCGTGCTCAAATCTCTGGATTTGAAGAGTTGGCAGCGCTCATGCCAACAGGGCTAGTAAACCGAGCCAACATTCACACTGCCTCAGCACCAATTTTTGCCTGCCAGCTATAAACGATGCCGAGCAGAGCGGGGAATTACTCATCTACAGAGATTCTTGCCGGTTGCCAGTGCTAGTTAAGCTGGTATGTGTCATGCAAGGCTTAATTTGGCCATCGGTCTCAGGAGTGTGGTCTTTGTTACGGGAGAGAAATGCTAAACCGCACATTTTACTCATCCCCTCAACCTGGCTGATGTCCAAGAAGAAACGCTGACAGATGAGATTGCGAATATGACTATAATAATACTCACGTTTGATGCCTTGTCCATTTTGCTTACAAAACGTAGAAACTCGTATCTGTGTCAATTATTCTGATGGGCTTTGTCGTGTTGTTCAAGAAATTTCGTTTATATTCTCTTTTTATTCGGAAAATATTTGAAGATAAGATCTAAATAAAATCTTGATTATTTTCCAAATCTCTTTCGTTTTCCATTCTCTTTCATCTCCGGTCGGTCTTATTCGATCAAAGAATAATTTCCATTTGATTTTAAACAATTAATTGAAATAAATATTTTCGATATTTATTGAAAATTATAAATTTTTTCGATATTTTTTTTTCACTTTTTTTTCTAAATTTGTTAGATCTAACAAGACCCTTCTGTCATCAGTCGACCACCATTGATCAAAGGGTTTTCTTTCTTTATATATCCTCTTTTTCTCAGGGAATAAAATAAATGTTGAAAATTTAACTACCATTCTTTTTTATTCTTTTTTAATGAAAATTAATATTTTTAATGATTTTTTTTCAATAAACAATATCTTTTAATTCAGGGGTCCCCAGTCATCAACCAATTCCCAATCGTTTTCCGAAGCTCATTTTAAAAGTAAGTGAAAATTAATATAATAAATCTAGAAATAATTCCTAAAAAAAATCTGATTTTTCCTCTATTTTTTGTCAATTAATCTCTTTGATTAGTCAAATAGAAACAATTAAAGCCCGTTGTTGCTAACTGCTTTTCAAAAACGGAATACAGCTCCGGTAGTTACTAATTGTTTCTACATTAATTACTGTTTTTTTTTTCGTTTTTGCAAATACAAAAAAAAGAAAAAGAAGGAATAAAAACAGAAGTAAAGAGTAACAATTTTTTGTTATAATTAAAGTTTGATTTTATTCCTCTACACGATTCAATGAACCAGTTTTGTGACCCGGGCTTTAGGAATAGTGAGCAGGTAAGTGGAGGGAGGAATCCCAATAGAGGAAGAGGGAGAATACGTTTTTTCTTGTTCTCAATCTTACATATCAAACAGATATAAAATTAAATCCTAACGACTCTCATTTTCAGGTCTACATTTATCGGGGGCCGTTTTTCAACAATGTATATCGAAAATCAACAGCAACAATAATCTATCGACCCGAGAGGAAAAAATCCAACTTCTAAATGCTCTTTTCCTTCTTCGACAAGAACATTTACAACAAATCAACAATTTAATCACCGAACGGCAGCAATTAATAGAGGTAATAAAACGAAGAGGAAATGAGAATTGGTCTTCTTCTTCCTTTTCGTATGGCAATGTTAATTTTGATTTTTGTTTTTCTTACAGGGATTAATGAAAAAATCGTCCCGAAAATCCATGGAAAACAATCAGACGGATCAGTTGCTACAAATTATCAAATTAAAAACGGCAATTCTGAAAAAAGAACAAATTAGTCGCAAAAGACCCGCGTCTGTCAACTCAGACATAAGAGTGAGTTGGAAATTAGTTGCGCAATTTGTTTCCATTGGTCTATGAGGATTATTATACCGGGAAAAAAAATAAACTCTGTTGGGAAAATTGTCTATCTTTTTTGTTAAAAAATATTTTATTTTTTGCCATCAAAATTCCATTCGAAATCCCTAAAATTAATTTTAAAAAAATCGATAAAATTATCTTGTTTTTTTTAATATTTTTTTTTAAAATATTTTATGAAAAAAATAATAAAAATTCAAAAAATTATTTTTTATTTCAAAAAAATAATAAAAATAAATTAGTTTCATCATGAAGAGAAATAATATTTTTTGTGTTATTTATTTATTTTTTTTAATGAGAGATTTTTAGATTGCATTTAAATTATTATATTAATAATTTATTCTGTCATTTGCTCTAATTGTTATCCGGAATCATTTCTAAGGGAAGGTTTGATATAAAAAACATTCATTTCTTTCTACAGCTTCCGTTCTTACAAAACACGCAATCTCTCCCTACAAATTGCTGAAGGACTTCTTGTTTCCTTTCCCTATTTTATGCTATTTTAATGATTGTAATATGTTTCTACGAGGATTTTTGTTAAAAAATATATTTTTTATAAAATAATTATATATATATATATATATATATATATATATATATATATAAAACATAAAAACACATTTAAAGAAAATATTTTATTATTTTAGACAATTAATTTCGACGGTGTAATTGTCATCGTCAGGTCATAAAGAAATACTTAATTTTAGCCTGCTTGAAACACTATATATCAGATCTTTAGGTCCTAAGATTAATGTGAAGGCAGGTCTATCGACAACCGTATTGAGTTACACAGTTATTTATATGACGCAATTATTTGTCGATTGCGTGATCGCCGCTCGTCTATATTAGCATATTTAAAATTCATAATTTTTTTTACCGACGAAATTAATTGTTTGTTAATTGTTTTAATTGCATTTTTATGTTTTCAAAAATACTATACCATTATTTTTTAATTATTTAAATTTATAAAATGATCTTGTATATTTTATTCAAAGCTGTTCGTTTTGAAAAAGTTAGTCATTATTGATAAAATAAGATTTTTTTAAAAATAAAATATAATTAAATATGAATAAATGATAAGAAGTTTCGAAAAAAAGACAAATGTTTGGTCTTTTATAATTGAATGAAGATAATTTATTTCTGAAGCATTGTTAATAAATCAACATGAACCATTACTGAGCGTACAAGGGGATTCATATATTCACATATAAGAATTTATTTTTGATAAATGAAGTAATAATTTAAATAATTTAAAAAAGGTGAATAGATTCGTTGAAAAATATAAATGTATGATTAAAAAAAATATTTTTACTATTCAACAATTAAAATCAATTATAAAACCGTCATCATCAGGTGCTTAAGAAAATAATAATTAGAAATAATATTTTTATAATATATAATTACATAATGTCAAATACGTCATTATGTAATCTGTCCGTATTATTATAAAAATGTGTGAACACAACTTTATAGTTCATTATGTTTATATTTATATTAGAACTGTCTATCTATTATTTATAATGTATTTTGTGTGATTCTTCCATCCAGTTACATATATTAAACTAGATGCTCTTTCTGGGGTCTGCGACGTATGTGACATCTTCATATCAATATTTTCAATGAAAATTCATAGTAGATACTCATAGATAACTGTACACTAACTCATATGTAGTTAATCAGCACCATAACTACTCAATCTAGTTTCCCAGGGACCCTACGTGTGAATATATCTAACTGACTATGCATAGCGGACAATTGTATCTGATTTGATACTCTCATGCAAGAAGGTATTAACTTTATGGCCTTTTCGGAGGTTCTGGGAAACTGATAATTTTATAGCATTACCTAGCTCGTCTATTTCAACGAAAATCCTCGACATACTTTTCCATTTTCGATCACGAGTTCACCATTTCTTTATAGGTGTCATCAAACTCGAGTACCACTGTTAGGCCTCACTTTTGAGTTGATAAAAGACCCACAGAATATTAAAAATTACAGCTGACGTACAGTATTCGCCTATCTTTTAGATATTTTCTTCTGAAAGTAGAATCAAACTCAATCAAACATTACTTGGAAGTATGCCTGATTACCTTGTATCAGAGCCGTAGTAAGGAAAAATTGCGCCCTGTGCGAAGTTCAAATCTGGCGCTCCCAGCGCGTAAAAGATTCACTACTACAAATTATGCCTTAAAAGAATTAAATTGACTTTGGACGTTCGTATTCACATGCTCTATGACGCAGCATTGATGCTTAAGCCTTGCATCGTCTAGCTATAAGAAAACATCAATTTATTCGGATAAATTCATGGATGCTTTGACATTAAACAAAAAAGACTACTATAATTATTATTATATAGTGATTAGCCTACAGGAGATCTGATCAGTCAAAATTGGTCATTTTGCGATTTTGGCGCCCATATGCCCGGTGCGGCCGCACCGCTCGCACCGCCCTCACTACAGCTCTGCCTTGTATAGCGATATCTGGCTAGTTGATGTTACCTTCGTATTATATAAAGGTATTAAGCAAGAGGCTTTTCAGGATGTTCTATATTTCAACAACTACAACTACAAGACTATCTCACAATCGACCGCGGGTTCTCCTATGCTTCATAGTTATCCTCGAGTGCTATTTATAAGACCCATGATCTTCACACTAAGAATTTGACATAATATTTTTTAAACTTTTTTATATTATACTGAAAATATGGTAACAATGAAATGGGTATATTTTTAAAATATTATTTATTTTTACTTCATTTTTTGATTTTATAAAAGAAAATAATCAAAATATATTTCTATAGAAAATTTTTAAAAATGGTAAATAAAATTTTTCCCTAATAATAAAAATAAAATAGATATAATAATAATAATAATAATAATAATAATAATAATAATAATAATAATAATTTTGTTAATTCAATAACAGAAATTGTTTTATCCATTATCGTTAGAGGGGAAAAAATCAATTTTTCATCAAAATATCTCATGTAGCAAATGATGCAAATTTATTCCAAACAAACGTTTGGGAATTGTTGTAGCAAAAATATATTAATCAATTATTCAACCAGAAAGAAGCAGGGCAAAGAGGGGGGCTAATCGATTTCGGGAGGGTTTTTGAAATATTCCACTGAACTATTTTCGAGTTGAGGGAATTTTATCTTTTAACGTTTATAGATTTTCTTTTAGAGTAAAATAATAAAAAACCCGGTTTTGATCTTTCATTTTTTTTACAAATATTTCTATAAAAATATTATTTAAAAAAAATTTTAAAATAAAAAAATATTAAATTAATTTTAAATTATGACAAAAAATCCCGATAATATTTTGTTATCATTTCATTATTTTTTTCTGTAAAAATTAAATTTCACAATTAAATAATAATAATTTTAATAATTTAAAATCACAAAAAAATACCAATAATTTTTGTCATTATAAAAATAAATTTATTAATTTTAAATTACAAAAAATTCTTGATATTTTTTTATTATTATTTAATTATTTTTTCTTTAAAATATAAATTTAATCATTAAATAATATTAATTTTAATAATTTAAAACCACAAAAAATTACCAATAATTTTTGTTATCATTAAATTAATTTTTCTTTAAAATATAAATTTAATAATTAAATAATTATAATTTTATTAATTTAAAATCACAAAACAATCCCGATAATTTTTTGTTGTCATTAAAATTTTTTTCTTTCTAAAATATAAATTTAACAATTAAAATAATTTTTTTTATTTTTTCAAGAACAACCCACACAAATTGTGAAAAAAAATAATTGATTTTGATTTGGGGTTTTTTTATTAATTAAAGAATAAATTTCTTTTGAAGACAAAAAACATTTTCTATTTTTAGTATTTTCTCTTATGCAAAAAATAACAAAAAAAATAATTGATTTGTTTCAGTTGGCACGAAAGCAAAAAAACCGGGGAAAATGTGTAAATTAATTAAAATCAAATGGGGGTAAATGTCAGAGAAAATCTTCGGAAAAGGAAAATTATGAAAAATTAATTGTCAATGTTGTTGTTGTTTTTTTTGGTTTGAAGAAAAATAAAAGAAAATCTATTAAGTCTAAATTCAATAATTATTTTCTCATTAATTCAATCTCTAATCAGATAGAGGGAGGGGGTCGAGTGTGAGAGAAGGAGGACGAGAGAGAGAAAAGAAGAGGAGATAAAAATAACAGTTCGTTGCCAAACAGAGTTAAATGGATGAAATCGAAAGATAATTTGACATGCCAATTTCCCGTTTTCATGCAACGCCACAATTTTATCTCGGGATGGATGTTTCCATGCTTCATCTCCACATTTTTTCGTTTGTTGAGAAAGAAAATTAATCCATCGCTCGTGTTGCTCAATTGAATTCCCAACAGATTGATAAATATTCGCAAAAAATATTTTTGAATTAATTCCTGTTAATTATAAATTATGCAATCGAATAAAACCGGTTTTTTCTGTATATATATATATATATATATAATTTGAAATTTTTCGGTGAAAGAAAAACAGGCATAATAACGAATATCTATAAATAAAACTAATAAAATTTAGGTTTAACAATAATAAATATTAGATAATAAAATTTAATTTTAATATTATTTTTTATAATAATATGTAAATCAAATCAATTAATCAATTAAATTACAACCCAAATAAAATTTCTGAAGATGATCAAAAATTGTGAGCTAAACATGTCTCACGTTGATTAGTAATACACACATATACAGGGTGGCTCAATGGGTACGCAGCCTCTAATTTTTGCATATTCTAAATCTACTCGTCAAGACGAGTATTTTGATATATAACATGTGAGGTGTAAAAATTCCAGAACTTGACCT
>MQRK01168300.1:11888-22762 GCA_001938485.1 Girardia tigrina | reverse complement strand
ATATGTTCAGTAATAAATCTATTACACCTTTAACACTTTGTTCTGATATTGTTTATGAATATAAATGTAATGGATGCGATGCCACATACATTGGAGAGACTGCCCGTCATCTCTGTAAATGAATTCAAGAACATGGTCGAAAAGAGAGTAAGTATAATATTGCAGAACATAGGAAAAAATGTAAATGTGATGTTAATTTTGATAATTTCAAAATTCTGTGTAAGAATTTTGACAGCTATTGGGAGAGAGTGTCGTGTAAAGCATTGTTAATTAGGTCACGTTGCCCTAAAATCAATGTTCAATCGGCAGTCTCAAATAGCTTATTGAGAATTTTTGATTAGCGAGATTTCATGCAATCGATTACACAATCATCATTTTTGTATTTATATACCGGTGAATTGATTATTAATTAGTGACCTGAAGATGATGGTAGATCCGTCGAAATAATTGTCTTAAAATATATTTTTAAACGGATGACTTTGGTTATTAAAAGAAGATTTTCATCCGGATTTCGTTTCTTTATTTTGTTTATAAATAAATTGCCCTTAAATCTAAATGTTATTTTTTGTATTTATATAGAAAAGGTTTATCATTATTTGTTGTAAATCGTAAAGGTTGTGGAATTTACTAAGTTAAAAGGAGAAAAGAAGACTGAATTCGAAAATGAAATGGTTTTGAAAGTTTATCGTGAAAGAAGAATCAAATAAAACTAAGAAGGAAAGGTTTTACAAGAGCAAATTATTAATACACTTGTTTTCATTTTAATATGACATTTTAACATTTGTCGAGGGCACTCTATACTATATTAATTATTTATATTATTTATTATCGATATAGAAGGAAATCTGTCATGTTATAAGTGTAAAACATGCGATTAGAATAACTTACCAGCGTTCTCGATTGCTCGTTCTATATAATGCGTAAATAAGAACTGACTGTTTTTGGGAATGCAATTCAGATTTTGAAATTTTTGATGTTTACCACGACGAATACATAAAAAACACGGATTACATAAGCAAGTCCGGCAGTATTGACTCAGATTTAGGTGCCTCAAAACCGCACCGCATTAACCCCTCACGGAGTCAATTTCGATTCGCTAGAGATACTTTGAAGTTTAGTGTTGTGGGTGTCTGAGTCGCCTTTAGATTTCTTGAAATCACGAAAAATACAGATGAATTTGGTAAAGGAAAAGATCACGTTTTGACATTTTGTTCAGGGAGACATATCTTTGTTATTATTCAATAAAATTTAATGAATACTTAGTTTTTTTGTTTGACTTTATTTTTTCTGTATATAAATAATAAATGACGATAATGTGACAAATATTGTGTAAATGTTGTATGAAGGTTTATTAACCGTCCTCAAATTAAATTATTCAGTTCTTGTCATTTTTAGTATTTGGAAAGGACACCAAAAACATTTTTCTTGTGCTTCATCTTTATTTTGGTTTTCCTTAGAAGGACTGCTAATATCCGAGTAATAAATATCCATATATTTAATTTAATTTGTAGTTTATTTTAAAAAAAATTAAAAATATTTGTATATTTTTATTTTAATTTGCCCTATTAAAATGTTAAAGGTCATTTCAAAATGTTAATACGTTATGTTTGTATGTAGGGTGTGTTATACAGTTACCAGCATTTAATAATCTAAATGCGGCAGTTATTAAAATTTGATTGAGCATTTTGCTTTAAACAAAAAACAAACATGCTTTATTTTTTTAAGAAGTAAGTAAATTTATATATTTATTTATAAAATACATAATTAACATTTAATTAATCACCAAAAATATCAGATTTGGTGAGGCAGTCTGGAAAAACTTTTTAATGTGTCGAAAATCATTTCGCATATCTCTATACTCCTCTTTCGCTGCAACAGTTTCGATTAACTGTTGTAACACGACCTGCCTTTGTTTTGGAGAAATGAAAAGCGTGTCCGAATAGTTTGTGACTTCATTTCGGATATCTCTTTTCAGTTTGGCGAAGAACGCCTCGATGGGGTTGAGGAAAGGCGAATATGGAGGAAGGTTAATGATAGTGTGATTTGAGATCGTGTTTATATGGATCGTGTTGTCATGGACTAAATAATGTGGTGTCCGGGGTAATTTGACAGACAATTCAGTTATGAATGTCTGATATTTGATATGATACAAGCTTCCACAATGTACTTCGAATAAAAGTGGTCCTTCTCTGGAGACAATTATATCTGGAATCCTTGATGCGTTCACTATTCCTCTCCTGAACGTAGCCATGAGCCTTTTTGATCGTAATTAATTACTCGTGCAAAAACCGGGAAATGGTTTTTAGGGAACAATTTTTCTCGATACTTGCGAAGAACTGCTTCATTTCGGCCAGGGTACATGTTAGGTAGTCTTCTACAAATTCCAGTAATTGATTCCCAACTTCGGAAGAAATAATGGCCTTCTTATCGCCATCATGTTGGCCAGTTGTTATAGTACCATTTTTACGGTATCTAAATATGATTCCCCTGGTAGCGGAATTGCTAATCTTCAGTTGTCGCGCCAAAACCATAAAATCTTGACCTTCCTTATAGGCGTCTATGAGTCTTTCTTTATCTATCACCGAAATTCTACACATAAATTATGAAAATGCAAGTGCAAAATCAAGGACTTACGTTTTCTTATGATTTCTGATGTTGCCACTCGAATTTTGAAGTGAAACTTCTACTGCAGGGTCCGTGGCATCTGATGATGCAGATGAAATTGTTCAACAGTTGTCGTACATTTTTAAATGACCAAAATCTTAATTGTCCAATTATATACATAAAAGTCTAATTGGGTGTGTATGTTTTTGGTCTTGTCTGTATGTATTATCTGTAAGTAAAACCGACAATTTTTAAACAAAAAAATATTTACTAAAAATTTGAAATAAGGAAATAAGTAAGTTAAACTTTTTCAGGTACAATTTAGCACAAAATTATGTTGAAAGAAATTGAAGTTGAAGTTAAATTAAATATTTTTTTACAAAAGTATTTAATTTCAAATATAAATTTTAATAGTGAAAATTATATAAATTTATACAAAAGTAGAAATTTGATTTTAAAGAAAATTTAAAGAATGAATTTTGGCGAAATGATTAAATAAAAAAAAGAAATTTGTTTAAAATTGTCGGTAGAATAAATAAACATTTAAATAAATTCTTAAAACGTAAAACCGACAATATTTAGGTAATGTGATCGCATCAAAAGGTTATAGTTAGAAAGTTACCTTGTTGATGTGGTCGATAATCCACACTTAGTTGTACATGTTTATTAAGAACACCAATTTGATTTTTTATATTTTTATTTAAACAACAATTTTGATTGTCCTCAAAACAATCTTTGTCAAAACTTTCGTACATTTGCATTCTAAACGAAATTGATTAATGAACTAATTCTCATTATTTTTTTAGCATATGGGAAATAAATATTTTATTAAAATATTCACTCAAAACTTATTGGATAATAATGAAAATGATTATAAATTATTTGAAATATATTAATTTGATTTATTTATTAAAAATTGTAAAAATTAATTAACTTATTTAAAATTTTAAAATTATTTGAAATTAAAAATAAATTTAAACATTACATATTTTTAGATAATAAGAATTAAAATATTAATCATCCATCTGGGTAGGAGAGACACATTTACAAATCAACATACACATTCAAACACAAAACATCAAACATTCAAAATATTCCTCACAACGACGAGTGTATTGTGAAGCTTGTTTCGAGCTAGATGAGAAGTGTAAAGTATTTGGATAAAACATATTCAATGACTTTTAAGATTTTTCTGTTTAAAAGACATCAGAATAGTGCAATTTTCTTTCGAACTTTTTAAGACCATTAAAATATTAAGAAAACTTGTCAAAAGATTCATTAATTATTAATGTTAGGTTCGGTATCAAAAGTTGATGAAAAAATATGGACGAAATATAAAAATCTCAATCGATTCATTCAAAAATCAGCCACAAAATACCCTCAATAGTAGTTCTTAGGACCGATATCAAGGGTTCAAGTCATAACACCAAATTTCTATTAAATAACATATTTTTCGAAAATATTTTCGAGAGCAATTTTTCTTTTGCACAAACTATTTATACATATAAGAAAGAATAGTTCCTAAAATATTTCTGTAATTTCCATAATTAATTTTACAACATTGCTTTTATTATTATTTAAAAAACTTAAACTGAACTTTTTTATTTTTGTTATTATAAAATTTTCAATTTAAAGAAATCTTTATTTTATTAAAAATATTTAACCAAAGTTTTCTTATGATTTTTATTCTTATAAACTTTCATTTATCAGTTTTCATTTTTTATAATGTTTCAATAATAAAATTATCATTTTAGACTTTCATTTAAAATATTTTTAACCCTAAGATTTTTCAACGTTTTAATTTATTAAGACATTTTTTTTAATATTTTGAAAATTCATTTGAGAGATTTTAAATATAAACATTCAAAAACTTTTGTGGCTCCCCAAAATCCTAACCATTATTATTATTATTATTTGTTATTAGTAATTGTAATTAAAATCTCATAATCAATAATTATTTATTATTTATATTCGTCCATATGAAAAATATATATTTCGTGGGTGTAATAAACGAATAAAGTCACGGTTCGTTCGCTCTTGTCATTCCTGAAGAGGAAATGTGACATCGAGAGTTTTCTCCCATCATATCAGTTTCACAGTTTGCTGAGCGCGAGTCGCCGAGTGAATGCGGGACCGGCTGTAATGCTCATCAAATATTCACATAGAGAGTCAACGTATTTCTGAGCGACTTAACACAAATGATAAAACATTGAAGCACGATCTATCAAATTTTCCACTCAATATTCGTAAACCTGTCCTATTCGACTGGAAAGTAATCCAATGTTATTATTTAACTCCCAAAACGGCGCCTTTCATCATTGTGAACGGTTTGGTTCGGTTAAAATGTCTTTTAAAGATGAATGAATTATGAAAATTGTCGCTGAAAAAATAATTATTATAAATGTTTAAATAATATCGATAAGAGTTTTATCTTTCAAATTTAATACAGAAAAAAAATATACAATACATAAAATATAATATTATTACTCTCCTATTAACCCAACGATCACCAAGCATGAACGGATTTGTCAACAGATATTTTAACTTGCTTCTCAAATTCAATACATTTCTATAGAAAAGACAATGTGAATAATATATGCTTCTAATTTATATATAGTATATAAATTTCATCATGTATAAAATCCGTGTAAGAAAAAAATATGTAAATAACTGACTAAACTTTCGTTCCGGCCGAATAAATAAATGATCTCTAATTTGTCTGAATCTGAAAAAGTCGATGATGTTGGTTGAAGCAGGGTGACACTGACCGCATCACACTGACGATGTGCTCGGTCTTCTATCACGACATTCTGGTACGCGTATCCTTGGGGTGGATGCTGATACGAAAACCGGATGCAGAATCGATTGCCCTCCATATTCTCGAAATCTTAATCCTTATGGTTATTTTTTGAGGAGTTACTTGAGAATAAATTTAAAAATAAAGTCTTGATTGATTATAACAATTACGAAATTAATACTGAATTATTAAAAACCCTTTGCGAATTTCGAAAATCGACTTCTTTGGGATAATGAACTCAAGAGACTCATTTGAAATCTTTTACTCTGAATAAATCATTTATTTAATTTATTTGTTCCTTCCTTCCGTCTCGCTTTATATAATTTTGAAAAATTATGTGACTTAAAACATTTTGTTTTCGAAATAAAAAATTTCCTGTATGAGGCAAACTTCAGATTCGCAATCACCATAAAAAACGTATCACATGAACTCCATTTGATACCGAAAATCCATATTGTGTAATTTTACCTTCATTAAGGTATAAAGGACCCTTTATTTTATTTTTCAACCTTTCGTCTTGATGAACTGATTTTGAGCTTTTCAAGAGACTTGATAACTAAAGACCTAATGAGTTTGATCTTATTTCTTGAAGCTATATTTTGCAATAATTGTTTATTTGATTTATTATGATTATGACCAGGTACCTCTGTTTTCTGCGGCGCGGCGTAAAAGGTCGGATGGGATTAGGAGATTTTGAATCATTCGCAAATATAAAGAAGAACAATTAAAAACTATATAATGATTATCCAAAATATATTTCATAACAACTATAAATATAGCTACACTTAGTCTAATTAAATTAACTGTTGTTATAAAATAAGGAGCAGTAAGCCTTCAAGTTCTCTCGTGCCAGTGACATTCTCAAAGTTTGTATTTTAAGAGATATTGAAAATAAAATATCTTCAATAGAAATTTTGAAAAAGTATCGAATAAGTAAATATATTTAAGTTTGATTTAAATGTTATGTTTATTAAGAACATTTAGACAAGTCTCATTTGAATTTTTATTGCAATTACATTTAGAGTCATTATGGCTCTCAGAAAGTCTTTCATCGTTTGTCATCGTTCTCATTGGTTTTCTTATTAATTTTTTAAGTTATTTTTTAAAATATTTAACCTCTAAAAATATTAATTAAAAAAATAAAAATTTTTACAATTTCTCAATAAATCCCAAAATAATAAAAAATATCATTAAATTATTAAAAATGCATTTAATTTAAATTTTACAAAAAAATATTAAACTTAATGTTAATTGTGAAATTAAAGATATGAACTTATCAAATGATTATTTTAATTATGTTCGAATAGTCAATCCTTTAAATTTAATAAAAAATACCAATTTCCGTCTGGGTGGGAGAATCACCATTCTAAATTCAACATACTTAAATCAACATACAGACAATACACATTCAAACAATTTTAAATATTCCTCACAATGTTTATTATTAATTATGAAATCAATTAAGATTTTGTTGATGAATTGATAATGAAAAATTATAAAAATGCACTTTTTTCGTTTTAAGCAACTTTTTCGATTTAAGCAACTTTTTTTTAAATTTTAGTTTTCCGAAGTTTCTTAAATCGCGAGGGCACTGTAATTGTAAATAAAGAGATTTACTCAGGACATTGCTGTCGATGTAAGGTTTTCCGCGGCAAACAGCAAATTCCGCGGCAAAATGCTATTTCCGCGGGCCGCGGTCAGCAGAGGGGCCTGATTATAACCCTGACAAGGGTCATGAATTTGCTAACTTTTTTTAGACATTTTTATTTGTTAAATTTTATAGAAAAAAAGGAAATATTGTTACTAATTTATATTTTCTAAAATTGAGACATCTTTACTTAACATTCTTCAGTTTTTGTTTCTTGATTTATATATCAGTCGCTCTTGATTTGGGGATAATTTCTTTTCAAAAACATTGATTTCCTGAACTTCATAAAGATGAATTAATATAAGTTTTGAAGTTTAGAAAAGACAATTAATTATGCCCAGCTTAACATTAAAATACCTAGAAAAATTGAGGCAAATCGCATCAGACTATCACAATCATGAAGGAATCACAACATATGACATCGTATCAAAAGGGTCGATAATAGAAAGAACCATTCTTCAACCAGATAGATAAATAGTATGAAAGAGATATGATAACATTAGGTAGCATATTTTATTGTCTTGAATAGAGCAAAAACATGTTTCCTGACTTTGGATAATCGTTTCGAAGTTCGACATCGATCAAACTTGTCATTCCTCCTTCCCATCAGACCTGATTTGATGGAGACTTTTGTGAAAGCCATTAATTAAAAGTCTCTAATTTCATTTTAACACCATGACATTTTGCAAAATAAAAATGTATTTGCAAATTGGGATGATTCTTTATTTGAGGGATAAACATCCTAGCAAAAAAGCAACAAATAACACGATATAAACTTCGAAAACGAATAGTCAAACTTGTACTAAAGATTTTTGAGAGATAAAGAAAGGAAAAATGATTGTTCCAAAAACACACTTATTTAATTATATAACTTGTACTACAATATTTGTTACTTGCTGGAGTTCACATTTGTAGTTAAAATTAACAAAATTTGTCTTAAGATTCGCTAAGAGAAAGTGTATGAGACATGTAGAATACTTTTGCGTAAACAGAAATTTCACCTTTAACAACATTTCGAATTGTTCCTGTAAAACTTCTGAAATGTAAATTCAGTGTTTATTAGGAAGATCAAAGATAATTTTAGGAAACGTTGTTAAAGGGTGTTGCTTCATCACAATGATAAAGATACAAATGAAGGGGTGTGAGAATCCTTTGAAACTACAAATGATTTTAGACTAGTGGAATATTATTAAAATAATATAATTTTTAGTAAATATCAATTAATCTAACTTGTGTGATATCTGTTTCAATGGAGTATAAAAAATTATAAAATTAAAGCCAAAACAAACGGATAATGAAATGTCAATAAACATTATTCAGCATCATCCTTGCTCCTCAATGGAAGCAAGGATAACGTGCCATATGAACTGAAAAAAAACAAGAAACATTGCGTGATGAAATCCAAACGCGATTAATTATTTCCAAAACATTAATGGAAAAAATACATAGGCCAAAGCCAAGCCTAAAATGGAAATATTTATTGACTGCCAATCGTGGACTGGGTTTTGGCTAATCGCATTCTATCCCATTTTACCCATACAAAGGATAAATAAAAAATTATTCTATTTAAAATATGTTGACATTATTTATATTTTATCCTAAAATTTACGTAAAGAATATTAAAAATTATTTTCCTTAGTATCAAAGATTATTATTGTACAAATGGTCATTTTTGTTGTATAATATATAAATAGAAACATAGATTGAAGATAATTCATATTAAGAACACTAATGTGATTTCCAATACTCTTATTGGCATAGCAACTCGATTCGCCTCCAGGACAATTCGCCACAAAACTTTCGTAATTATACATTGTTCTTGATTGATAAATTTAAATTCTATTTCGAAACTTCTATTTATTCGAACAAATTAAAATTAAAAATTATTTACTAAAATAATTTCAAATTATTTTCAAAAATATTTTGAATTCATTTAAAATGTATTATTTACGATTAAATAAATCTTTAATTACAATATACTATTGAAATATTTAAAATCATTTTCAAAAAGATTTGAAATATTTTAATTAAAATATTATTAAACATTAAGAATTTTTGAAAAACGTTTTAAAAATTTTTGAAAAAAAATAGTTGAATTAAAAGTAGAATTTTTAAATTTAGAAAAAATCAAGAAATAAAATAAAGTTTATTATGATAAAATTTCGGAAGTTTATTACAAGAAAATGAAATTAGGGCTCGTTCGTAAAATATACAACGCGAAAATTTGGATTTTTAGACCTCCCCTCCCCCTTGTCACAAAGTGTCACGCCTTTATAAGACCCCCTAGGTGTCATGTCACAAATGACAAAAACAAAAAATATATAAACTACAATATTTAATTTATTTCTCATCATTTTTTCCCAAATGTTCTTCAATTGTAAAAATTGACATATTTTCCTATAATTCATATTCTTCGGGCATTGACAACTCAATAATTTCTTCGTTAAAAAGATTTTCTTGGATCCATTCGACGCATTCAGCTCCAAAATTATCTTCAATTATTGCAAGTACTTGATTTTCCTCTTTTCGTAGTATCTTTTTAGATTTATGACCTCGAATCTTTTGATGACGTAAAAAAATTTAAGTCAAACTATAAAATGAATATGCATAAAATTTATTCCCATTATAAATACATGTTAGAGATTAAAAATTTAAAATTTTAAAAAAATTAAATTTTTGAAAAGTTTTACAGTTTTAAATGTGAATGGAATTATAGAGACTTTAGAAGTAATACATCGTATAATAAAATTTACATAATTCATTTAATTCTAATGTTAAATCAAGCATTATATTATTTATTGTTTTTTGAAAAAAAGATTACAATAATAATCATTTTTTGTGACGTAACAAAGTTTTAGACCCCCTCCCTCTATGTGTTATGTATTTTACAAACATATTTAATCGTGGAAAATTAAAAGAAAGTAAAATGAATTATCAATGCTATATTTATTTTTATTATACCGGTTTGAGATTTGGGAAACAAATAGTTTCTCAAAATAAAAAAAATAAATGAATTTAATTTCAATTAAATTTGTTAAAAAAAAGAGTATTTTTGCATTTTTTTTTTGATAAATAAAAAGTTGATAATTGATGTTGTCTTTTAATATCGATAATGTGGCTGATGTTCCAAATACATCTAACATTATACAGGGTGTGACAAAAGTAACGCAAAATCTTGGAACGACTAAATTTTAAATCATACTTTTAAGGTCGTTCAGAATCTGTGATTAGTTTGACTCATTTCTCAGCCGATTTCTATGTTTCAACTTTTCTTTTTTATAAATAAAAAATTTGAATTTCAAATTTACTTTATCGATTCATCGCTTGTGTTAAGCATAAATTGGATTTAAAAGTGAACGTTTGGAGTTCATTTAATCGATAATGGAGAACAGATTATCAACCGAAGAAAGAATTAAAGCCGTGAAATACATTTATAAGTGCAGCAATTACAGTAATACAGCAAAGCAATTGAATGTGGAGTTAAATAAAGAGACAATTCAGCCATCAACAATTCAGAGACTCGTGAAGAAGTTTGAAAACACCGGCTCAGTATGGGACTTTCCAAAGTCAGGACGACCTTCCGTAATAAATGATTTTAATATCCAAACTGCTGTGCTGAGAGAGGTCAATGCCACTCCAACTTCTTCGTGTCGCAGAATAGCTTGTCAGTTGGATGGTTCCGGTGATGAAATCTCTTACCGAAGTCTCCACCGTTGTCTAAGAAGCATGGGCTTGAAACCATACATCCCGAGATTATTTCATGCACTCCATGAAGACGACTCAGATCGACGCCTACACTTTGCAGAAGAATTTTTGGCTTATGCT
>MQRK01168267.1:4437-24205 GCA_001938485.1 Girardia tigrina | reverse complement strand
AATTAATTTGTGATTATTTATTAATTTGTGATTATTTATTAATTAATTTGTGATTATTTATGAATTAATTTGTGATTATTTATTAATTTGTGATTATTTATTAATTAATTTGTGATTATTAATTAATTAATTTGTGATTATTTATGAATTTATTTGTGATTATTTATTAATTTATTTGTGATTATTTATTAATAAATTTGTGATTTTTTATGAATTGAAATGTGATTATTTATTAATTAATTTGTGATTATTTATTAATTTGTGATTATTTATTAATTAATTTGTGATTATTTATGAATTAATTTGTGAATATTTATGAATTAATTTGTGAATATTTATTAATTAATTTGTGATTATTTATTAATAAATTTGTGATTTTTTATGAATTGAAATGTGATTATTTTATTAATTTATAATTATTTATTAATTTTAAAAATATAATGATTTTCTTATTTTTTCTTTCAACTAGTAATATGAATTCTAGACAGAAAAATAAGATTTATGGTAAAAATAATTATATAAATCTCTCTTTTGTCTCTTATGTGCCAAAAATCAATTGATTGTGGTAATGTTAATCAATTATGAGAGTTTATTTGAAATATTTACTAATTGCTGAAGTGTCTCTGGGGCCATTTCATTTTTTATAAATTCATTAGGATTTAATTTCTAATTTTACTTGATTTTTCTATTTTAAGTGGTCTCTTTTTCCTTAGACCTTTTCCTGTCTCCAAAATTCAATTGAATTTTATTATTTTTTTCTTAAACTGTGAAACTTACTTATTTTTATTATTTATTATTACTATCATTCTTTACTAATTACTCTGAATTATTTACACATTTTCAATATGAATATTGATTTTTATAATTTGATATTTGTGATATTATTCAATTTCTATTTATTCGCTTTTGGTATCAAGGTTCCGCGCGGTGGAGAAGTACGCGATGCTGGTGGGGGGAGTGAGCACGCACCGGTACGACCTGTCGTCGGGACTCGTCATGGTCAAGGACAACCACGTGCGGAGGAGCGCGGGCATTGACAGGAGCGTGCGGCTGCTCAGAGCGAAAGTCGGGCGACTGACGCGGATCGAGGTGGAGTGCGGGGACGCGGGCGAGGCACTGGAGGCTGCCAAGGCCGGGGCGGATGTCGTCATGCTCGATAACTTCTCGCCGAATGTGAGTTACGATTTATCACTGAACATTATGTCCTTATTTTTATTATTGATTAAATTATCCTATTTAATTTAGAGTTATATATTAATATTCCATGTTTCGTTATTGATAAATATTTTTTATTATTTCGTTATTTAATTTTTATTAAAATAAAATTATTTGTTTAAATCTAATTTTTTGTTCATTTATGTATTTTTAAATTCATATTAAATTATTTATTCTTATTTGATAATATCGTTTTTTTATACATTTGTATAACAATTATTTCATTTTTTTATTTATTTAAAATTATTTATTAATAATTAATGATTTATTGTTATATTAATGCTTAATTTTTATCCTAATAGTTATATTAAATTTTTAATAATGCTTTAATATTTATTTTAATAATTTAAGTAGATTTATTGTTGTCAGCTACTAATAATATTTTTGTTATTAAATTGTTTTATTTTTTAATTATTTATTATGTTCACTTCGACTATTTATTATTATTATTATTATTTCATTTTTTTAGCATTAATTAATTTTTAATATTTATAATTTTATTTTATTTGTTATTATTTAATTATTCATCAATTAATTGTTATTCGATAACATATTTTTTTGAATTTTTTGAGCTGACTTTAGTATTTTTTATTTATTTAAAATTATTTTATAATAATAAATGATTTATTGTTATATATTAATGCTTAATTTTTATCCTAATAGTTATATTAAATTTTTAATTATGCTTTAATATTTATTTTAATAATTTTCTGATAATTTAAGTAGGTTTATTGTTTTCAGGTGCTCTTAATATTTTTATTTATTTTTTAATTATTTGTTATGTTCACTTCTTTATTAAGTAATATTCGACTATTTATTATTATTTCATATTTTTTGGCATTAATTAATTTTTAATATTTATAATTTTATTTTATTTTTTAATATTTAATTAATTATAATTCAGTTTTTTATAGTTATTTATTTAATTATTGTTTTTTAAATTGCTTGATATTTATTTTGCAATTATCATTCATCAATTAATTGTTATTCGATCACATATTTTTTTTGATTTTTTTGAGTTGACTTTAGTATATTTTTCCAGTCTGTCTTTTGAATACCTTTAAAAATTTATATTTTCCCTTTTGTATGTTGATGAAAAAGAAGTCATGAATTGTATAAAAGTTTGTTTGAATGATACCTTAAACGGCAAATTTTGAAGAAATTCATCAATATTTATGGTCAGAGGGAAATTAATAGCAATTTTGAATCATTATATATATATTTACATATTACTAGGGATTTCGTTCATTGTTATTTGAGGATTTCTTATTTGTATCAGTGTCTAAATTATTGTTGAATTCATTGATACAACTATAATTATTTTTATTATTACTTATTTAATTTAATAATAATAGAAATACAGTCGAGTATAAACTCGAAATTCTGCTCGCTGTAGCTTATTTATTTCACTTTAACCGGGCCGTACTCGACTGTACAAAATTATAACCAGAGAATTTTAATTTAATACACTCTGCATTTATTTCTTGTCTGTTTCTAGACGAATTAGTGTTCTTATTGCTGCAAAATTATTCTGATTTTTAAAAATTGTTTTATATGATATCAAAAAATGTATTTAAAAAAAAGAAAAAAGATTTAATTTATAAAAAATAATAATTAAATTAAATAAAAAACATTTTTATCATTTCATTAATTTTTATAGAAATAATATTTGTTATTAAAAAATTTTATTTACGATTTTTACGAGACATTTTTACGGGTTCATACATCTATTATCTCTTTCGTGCATAAGAAATCGAGTTTTTATTGTTATAAAAATAAGTTTATAAAGAAATTATATAAAAATGTAAAGTCTAATTTGATTTTAAAAACTAAAATTGTTCTAACAGACACGATATTCTTGATTGTTTCTGTGCGATAAACAATGTCAGTATTTCAAATATCTTTTGATTATTATTATTAGTTTATTTTATGAATGTTTACATTATCCAGGTTGTGTGAAATCACTGTTTACCGATATTTATTCATCGTATAATTAGAAATTCTTGTGTCTTGTTAATCGTTAATAAAGGATGTTTCTGGAAAAAGAATAATTAGATGAATTTTCACAAAATTTCATTAAATAGACCAACGGATATTTGCTAATAATTAATCTATTTATGGATGCTGATATTTCAATAATTATTCAAATTAGTAAGGGACAAAATCGAATATTTATTGTCCTCAATCAATGCAATTAACACTGATATTTTTTAGAAAAATTAATGAAATCATATGTTTGAATGTAAGCAGGTTACTCAATAGTAAAAATTAGATTTAAAACGGATCAATTCGACAAATAAACTTTCAATTTCGTTTTTCTTATAAAAGATATTTCCTAATGAATGAAATTATAAATATATTGACCGAAGATTTTATTTTTCGAACCAAATTATATTAAATTAAAAATCCAATTTTATATTTTTGAATCATCTCAAGTTACTTTTTATTTGTAAATAGATCAAAAGATCAATATTTTTATATCGGAAATTGTGCTGGGTTTATTATTTATGGATTTTTATCAAAATGTTTGCAAATACAATTTTACTCAAAACGACTTGTTACTTGTATCGTTGAAATATTGCGCTAAAAGTTGAAAAATAACTCTATTTCCCAATTGTTTGGTATTGAATTCTTTTCAACAGTTTTTGAAATACTGAAATATCTTTTAAATGACAATCTAAACAATTATTGCTTGTTTGAAAGTCGATAAATAATAAATTAAATGAATTCCTGCTTTTGAAAATGCCATCAAGGTTCATAGTTTCAAATATAAATCCAATTTTTATATTTTTGCTTAATTTCAAGTTACTTATTTGTATATTGATCCGGAGACCAATATTTTTATATCGGAAATTGTGCTGCACGGTTTATTAACAAATATTTATGGATTTTTCTAAAAAATGAAATTTTACTCAAAACGACTTGTTACTTGTATCGTTGAAATATTGAGCTACAACTTGAAAAATAATTCTCTTTCCCAATTACATTGAAAGAGGAATATTGTTTTGTATTGAATTCTTTTCGAGAAATTATTGCAACAGTTTTGAAATGCTGAAATATATCGTTTACTTATGAGAAACACTTGAAATGGCTGTCTAAACAATTATTGCTTGTATGAAAGTTTATAATAATCAATTAAATGAATTCCTGCTTTTGAAAATGCCATCAAGGTTTCTAGAAGTATTTGTAAATAAATCTACTGATTATGCATTTTTTTCTGTTCATATTAATTTACGTTATACTTTCGCAATTTAGAGCTATTGAAAATAAACAAAAAACTATGTTTCTAGTTTATTTAGAATGCACTTATCCATATCTTTTCTAATCTAACTCATTCCTGAATGGTTATCATTTTAATCACTTGTGATTGTGCGGTACCTAATGTGACGTAAATTAATATTTTTTATAGTTCTTTAGGATTATTTATTAGTTTTTGAAAAAGAAATTTTATCAATTAAAAATAAGAAACATTAAAGTTACAATTTTCATTATATCCCGATTTATTATCTTTTACGTAAATGACAATTTTCATTCGAAAACGATATCTAATTAAATCATTGCTGAAAATGGAATTTAAACATTAATTATTCGTAAGAGTAGAATGATCAAAATAAATGAAAGTGATGTTTAACATTTCTTTAGTATACAATCTTTATTTTAATGACACTGTTTATTTGTCTAATTCTAATTCACACGTCATGATTTTCATGTGTTATGTAACATAAAAATAACCGATTTCATTAACAAAATTAATTATATCTATAAAAATTTAAACTTACATTATAATAAGAACTTTAAACTTTTTGTTATTTGGGAGGTATCAATTAATTTTATAATTATATTTGGATAAAGCTAATTATTTTTACACCGAATTATCCATTATATTTAGGATGTCAGAACAGTATCGAAACAGGTAAAAAATATCAACCCTACCGTGTTAATCGAAGCTAGCGGCGGAATAAATGAAAATAATATAATGGACTACGCTACTGAGAATGTAGACGTTATATCCTCTAGTCTGTTTAGCCAAGGATACAAATGCATCGATATCAGCATTAATGCTGTCAGTGTAGAACCAACCATCACTGATCATTCTGAATCTCCAAACATTACTAATCATCAACCAGTAGAGGAAACTATAAGCGCTGATAAGAGCGAGACTGATTCTTCTTCAGTCGTGCCTAAAACTAATGAGACAATTGAGAGAGAAAAATTTGCAGTTAAAAGAAAACACGAAGGTAATACAAAAGAAAAAGAATTATTTCTAAACATTTTTTTTCAGTGAAATTATATATTATAATTATAATTAATTAATAAATTAAATAATTAGATCGATAATATAAATATTTTTTTCACAAATTTCTATTTTAATTTGATTATTTTTTTATTCATGTAATTTTATTTTATTTTCTATTTTTTTATTGATCAGAATTATTAGTTTTTTCAAGCAATTAATTCGATATAGAAATTGTATTTGTCATATGAACATCTTTGCCAATTTTTATTCATTTTATTGCTATATTCATAATTAGATAAAGAATTAATTATAATATTTATAAATATATAATCTTTTATTGTTTGGCGACACTTGCGAATATTATCTTTCAAGGAAAATAAACGCACAAATGTGTACGATAATTTCAGCATATTTTTTTTACTATTTCTGATCCGCATTCAATCATAAATATAAATAATTGTTACACTCTTGATCGGAATATTTTTCTGAATTTTTATAATTGTTTGATGTTTTCATATAATTATATTTTCATCAAATTTCATTTTATAGTTCGATTGCTATTACAAAGATTATTATACGATTATTTTTCATACGAAAGTTAGCTTCGAATAAAAATTTAAATACAGTCAATGGATTGTCTTGTGGAATTGTAATTGTTATTTAATTCGTCATTTTGACGCCTGAATACAACGACTAATTGTGTTGGGATTGCCAAGTATGGTTGTGAATATCTCCGGATGTTTTATTTGTCAATTAATTACACGTGGTTGTCTGAACATTGTAAAGAAAAAAAACGTTTGAACGAAAATTATAGAGTTTCTTAAACACAATCTGTTTGATTGTTATCATTTTAAAAAAGATAAATGACAAAAGATATATTCTGTTTTGAAATATATAACAAAAATGAAAATTTTTTTTCGATTCTAAAAGATCAAAAAATAAAATTTTGTTTTGTAAATTAATTTTTTTTCTATATCTCAGTTGTAATTGTTATTTAATCAATTTCAGAAACATCAGTTGTGGCTGCAGATAAGCCTAACACCATAATTAACAAAGTAGCCGAGTCTCCTACTCTTGATAAAATCAATAGGTAATTTTTCGTAATTTGATACACTACTTCTTTTAAATCGAAATCTTCCAAAAATAATTTCCAAAGTGTCAAAATAAAATCGAAAAATTAATATATAATTTTTGGAATTCCATGGAATTATTTTTTTAATATTTTTTCAAAGAAAATTCATTTCGGCATTTAATTCGACGTTTTGTCGTTTATTATTAAAATAGCTTGATGAGATTAACTAATGAATTTCGGTAAATGATGCTGATTTTCTTGCACTATCAAATAAATACTTTATTACAACCGAATTTCGGTCTGACATAAGAAAGTTTTATTATTTTTTTAAAAAAGAAACTTTAACACGTGTTTAAATTTACCAATTATATCACCTGATTTTCATATTTTTTAAATAAATATTGTGTGGAACTTGTTCGAGCTCAATTTGTATTTTTATAAAAATCTTCATTGTTCGTTTTTTTACAAAAAATAAGTTTCAAGAAAAAATCACCAAAAAATTCGTATTTTCTTTGATTTGAAATTTAAATCATTTTCAAACATTTCAGAAAATTATTTATTGGAAGACGAATTATTTTTTTCATTAATTATTGTTATTTTTCTAATGAAGTTATTCAAATTTTCTGGTTTTTATTGGGTATAGTTTGATAATATATAATAAGAACATTTTATTGCGTTAGCTTTACAATTATTTAATGTTATCCGTTATTTCTAATGTTTAACGGAGATGAAAAACTAAGAAATGTTAATTTAATGTACGATATCGCATCGTTTTTAAAATTCAAGAGCTATCTGCTGTCGTTTGAGCAGTATTTATTATTCAGCTTACACGTCTGTTATTATATTGTGACCCTGCGATTGTTTTATCTGTTATTTTCGCTAATTAAATCGGCTAAATTATGCTTGCAACAGAAAGTACTCACTTCGAAAGAATTATAATCGAAAATAACACCAGAATTCCGGAGATTTCTGTTTTAAATTGTGAATTCATTTTCTCTGTTCAAGTTATTAAATATTGTGTTATCAACATTTTTAATAATGCTCAAATATCTGTTTTATTATGATTTTTCCTTTGAGGAAGCTCAGAAAATATTTTTCAATTCAAAATAATTTCAGATAACTTTCATTTGACTAATGTTTTTCAGACGATGAAATTTGCGAAAACATTTATCAAGCACTCGAAATAAAAAAAAGATTTAAACATTACTCTTAAAATTATTTCTATGTTTCTTTAACAACCAAGAAATATTTGAGAAATTATCATTTATGTGCTATTTTTGAGAAAATAATCAATAATTAGTGTTATTCTCAAGAATTCTTTTATGTTGAAACTCTGCTCCTTAATTACACAATAATTTTTCCGATAATACAGATATTTTTATAACATAATTTCTGCATCAATTTCAATTAATTTAGTAAAATTCTTTTATTTGTATTGATAGAAACATTTCTTTAGAGCTTCTGCAATAAATATTAACGATGTTTTGGTACTGTAAAGAGGTGCAAATGTATTAAATAAATGCGCGATTGCTCTTAGTTTGAATTAAATAATGATTCAATTAGAATTATTATGTTGAGAAACTATTGACATAATCAAGCGATTTCTCCAAAGAAAGGAATTATATTAAATTTAGTTCTGATGAATTTGAACTCATATATAGATTCAGAATATTTATCAACTTTTTTATCTTTAAAGTATTAATAAATATCTGTTTTTATCTGTAAAATATTCGGCTAATTTACTTACAGAATCTACTTGCATTTGCAATATCGACAAATATTACATATAAAGTAACAGTAATATGCGCTATTAAACAAGTGCCATCTTCCTGATGGTTTAGCGACAGTGAAAATAAACTCCACTTTCTTTGTTTATTATCGTCTGTCGGTATTGCGAAATATAATTTATGCATCAATATTTCAATTAATTTAATAACATTGTTATTGATTGATATCTTTATTTTAGAGCTTTTACAATAAATTTTAGGGATGCTCTGGTGCTGTAATATATCATTACAATATGTTTTCATTAATAATAAACAATTTATTTTAATTTATATTAGAGTTACAGGTTTCTTTTCCATTTCTTCAGGGGTATCTTTCTTTAGTGACCGCCTCCTATGGGGTCGAATACGACAAGAAACAACTTATAATTTTATATACATATAATTTATTATGGTTGCAATTAATAATAATCTTGAATTAGTTATTGCCATTAGCAATTAAATAATGTCATAAATCAATCAATTCTCTTATTTTTATTTACCCGCGTTTTGTAATGTACACGGATTCATTAACACTGCTACTATTGTTTATGTCGTGTCAAATTTTGTCATTCAGACTCATTTCTGAGTTAAATTATTAAAACGACTAGCTGTGATAACACCTAATCAAATATTGTCATTCAATGGGTCATCTTTGGGCTCGATTCATCTAATTAATCATCGCCATATATAAACCAACCAATCATACCATTTCTCTATACTTTTCAATTATTCATAAACGAAAGCAAAAACAATTTCCGTAAAACGATAATCGGCTCAATCATCTCTACCGAAACTTTTGTGGTTAAAGTAACTTTTATAATACTGTTCTCCTTCACAATATTTTTCTTTTCTGCAGTACCTTAATAACTTTCTGATATTTATTGTTTTCAATTATAGTTTTAATAACCTAATCATTATATATTTAAGTTTTTATTGTATAAAAGGGGATTTACAGCATAAACTTGGTATATTTAAATCCTTTTTTGTAACAGTAACTTAACAATTTTTAATGCTCATTGTTGAGAAGAGGTTTTAGAACAAATTAATTGTAACTAAGTCTTCCTACAATAATACAGGTACCGTAAAAGATGAAAATATACGAAAGAGTGAATCGATTCCTCTTAGTTTTGTCAGTTACTGTGATTTGATTCAATATAACATTGCTTAGAAACTATTGGAATAATGAAGAGATTCCTTGAAAGAAAAGAGTTATATATAGTACAGATTCTAAATATTCATCAAGTTTTTTTATCATGAATATTAAATTCGTTAAATTTACGCTTCAAATTACTCCGGTAATTTATTCACCATGATCTAGTATTACTTGAATTTACAATATCGATGCGCGTCCTTAAGATCGTATCACCTAACTGGTATTTGAAGCGACTTGAAGACACACGAGAAGGATTACAAGTTTTATCGACAGTGAAAATAATCTCCATTATCTTTGTATTTATTATCATCAATGGGAATTGTGAAATTATTTTCTTAAGCGCAAATAAACCGATGAACAAACAACACCCGAATAAAATGTCAATGAATCGATACGAATCACCAGCAAATAAACAGAGAAAATCCAATCCCAATGGAAAAGGCGGTCAAACAATTTACAACCTCCAATCCGTAGGGTCAGTGAGAATGCCCGGTCAGCCTGTGCGATTCGACGGAAAAGGTCCCAACAACAACCGCAACAACATGGACAATCAAGCCAATCTAATTCGAACAATGGCTGCCAACTTGGTTTTACAACTACAAAACAACCAAAATAATGTATTTTCTCAATGTGCGTTAATGGCCGTATTGATTGATCTTTAATTTTAAAGCATCCTCCTTTTATGAATCCTAATACGATGCGATTTGGGGGGCCTATACCACGCGTTCCGTTCATGAACAACGTCAAGTTTTTCTGCAAGTATACACATATTTAATAAACTCGATATTCATCTCTAAAAATCCATTTTGTAGAGCTTGCAACATCCAGAACCCAAACGCTTTCTGCCAAATGTGTAGAAAGAAGTTGGAATAAATATCGGTCATCTCTCTGTATTTAAAATATGTCAACTTCAAACATAATAATTTTGTTTCAATTTCAATGTTGTATCTCCATAATATATGTGTATTTATCTAGTTCAGTGATCCGCTTGTTTCTAATATTATCGACCGCGTCATCGATCTGTAATCGGTGACTCCGGTCACTTGCTTGTAAAATTAATTCGACTAAACTATCAATTGCAATTCGAATACTATCAATTACTCTTACTAGTCGTTTAATTATTCGGTTTTTGTTTGTCAATACAAATTTCTCTTGTTATCTCGCATATATAAATATGATCTCGATCAATTATTGATCAAGTTATTTTCAATAGAAGTCGTGAAATATCGATATATCGACTCTATAATTTATATTTCAGTAAAGGAATTAATTATTGTGGTTGGTGCTGATCAATGAATGTTGCTGGTGCAGTTTGCCGTGAATCATGTGGTGTTTGTGTCTCCTTGTCTTTTTGAATCTCCTAAGAATTGAATGATATTTAATCTCTATTTATATTCGGTAAACTGACGAGTTATTTTATTAATTTGCAAATTTTTCATTCATTTTTTTAAAAGTTTTTTAATGTGTTGGCAAAATCAATTTTGTTTCAATCAGACTGTCTCAGGGTAAATTTCTTGTTTTGGAATTTTCATGGCGATTAACCTAGTGGTTGCCACTTTAAGACATTTAATTCATAATATTTTTCATTCATTTTTATATTATATACGACGAAATATTATTTAAACTATCTCAAGAATCGTCAACTAAAAGACGACTTATTCATTCAAAATAAAACAATTATTTGAAGATTTCTATGTGTAGAATATTTTTATAGAATATTTTTATAGAATATTGAATTGTGACAGAAGAGTTCGTTTTAAAAGACTTAAATTTATTTGCATAGGAAATATTAGAAATGTTAACTATACATTTTATGTGATAACATCATAATTTATGATTATCCTAATGATTTTCATGAAAATGATCCGAAACGATTTCAATTGAAAGTAATAATAATTTCCTGAAATTATTAATAATAATTTTTGATGATTTCTGTTATTTTTGTCGTCTCTTAATGAATTTTATGCTGGAATATTTTTATATTTATTTCGAAATCAAGTCGCTATTGGAAAAACGAAGTCATTAGAGATTGATTTGTCCCGAAAAATTTAAAAATATTTAATTGCAGATTCTGTTGATCAAACTTTAACTTTATTGTAATCTGAGGCATAGTTTGACAGAAATTTCGAAGTTATGAATGTAATGATTTGCAGGTTCTTATAATATACAGAGTGTTCGGACTTTCATAGTCCATTTCAGTGCTTCTACACAAATAATTTGTTGAAGATCCTTAATTCTATGTAGATTGTATTCTATATATATATGTATATGTGACCAAAGCTGAGAAAAGGGACCATAAGGAGGAAACTGAGTTAAGAGAACCACGTCAAAATAGTTAACAACTGTGCAAAAAATCATTCTGATATTCCATTATTAGACTCATACAGATGTTACGATGGTCATATTCGTAAAAACTCGCTTTTGAGAAAATGTGAATATACCTAATTACAAAAAGTATTTTCCTCAGTATTGGTATGATTTATTAGCGAAAACACAATGGCTGACTTGTGGTCCCTTTTCTCAGCTGCGGTCATATATATATATATATATATATGTTAATGATTTTTATTCTACTTTATTTCCATAAAATATGTGATCTATCAGTCATTTAAAGATGTAATTTCATCCAGAATCTGTAGACGACTGGCCCGTATAAATTAGTTAATATTAGTGTATCGGTTAATATTTATTATTTGAGTTTGATATTAGGTCTTAATATTACCATCTTAGTGGATAAGTATGTCCTTAAATCGTCCTGTATGTAAAAATTTTTCATTCATTAACTAAAAATAACTGATAAAAATAAGTAACAATATCAACTGTTATAATTATTATAACTGCTTGTATATTTTCAATTTTATTTGTGTGCATAGTCATCTAAATCTAGCAGTTATAGTTAAAAAATTCATTCTTCATATTATTCATTTTTATCTTCTATAACTAAATATCTAAATCTTTCTTCCAAAAGTGATATTTTTAATCATAGAATATTTGATTTCTAAGATTGTCTTGGACACTCGAGAAGTTTAAAATTTCAAATTGATGTATACCATTCATGTTTGATTGATTTTTGTAACATTATTTAAGAATTTTTATTACAAGTTATTCTTTCTACTCAATTTATCTACATTTGCTAAACGTTCTATTTTATATAAAACAGAAATAATAAAAAAACAAAGTTTGAATAAAATATACATGTGTGCTTGAGTAAATAGAACGCTATTGTTTTGTTGCAATATGTTATTCTTATTTTCAAAAAATAGTCTTTATATGTTTTGATACATTATCACCAACTGGGAAAAGTTTAATTATCAAAAAAATAAAAAAAGTAACATTCAACTAATTAAATGTGGGAATCATAGAACCCTAGTAGCTTGAATTTAAAATCAAACTTTGTTCAAAATGCTCTCATAAATTTTACAAATAATTGAATATAATTGATAATAATTGAATCAACTAAACGATAATAAGAAAAGAAGCTTAAATATTTCTTTAAATTCTGGAATTTGTAATTTCTTTATTGTATTCTGAGGCATAATTTAACAGAAATTTCAAATTTATGAAGCTAATGATTTATAGGTTAAATTATGGAATTAATATAATATACAGAGTGTTAGTCCATATTTTTACCATTATACTTATAATTTTCCAATAATGTGCACATATAGAAGCATAACTAATACTTGATATTATAAAGAAACTTCATCCATTTAAAAACCTTTATTGACAGTATATTTCTACAGATAAACCGTCATCTTGAGATCACGGATTAATACTTAATTCACTTGTATAAAAATACCAAAATGATGATTGTAATCGATAGCATAAAATCACGCTAATCAAAATTCTCAATAAGTTTGCCGATTGAATATTGATTTTAGAGCAACGTGACCTAAATAACAATGCTTCACACGACACTCTTCCAGTAACTATTAAAATGAAGAATTTTGAAATTATCAATATTAACATAACATTTACATTTTTTCTTATGTTCTGCAATATTATAAGTCTAAATTTATCGCTCTTGGTCGTTGTCTTCATTTGATGTTGCATTATGTGCTGGATTTAAATTTGACGTTAAAATTTTATTATGAATTTGATTAAGGTAAATTTATCTAAGGATGAGATCGATTTATTAAAATAGCGACCTAAACATTCATAAAAATCAAATTTTGATAAATTAATGTTTCAATCAAAGATTGAATCAATGTATAGCTATTATCTAAAATTTCTTATTTTCATAGCTTTGATTTCGGATATTTTAACATCAATCATTTTATTGACATAATCATCCTTATTCAAAACGACATGACCATCCATTTGACAAATTTATATACATTAATATTTTTCTTAGGTTATTTTTTTAATGAAAACATCTTTATTATTTTCATATTTTTTTTATTAACATAATCTAAAGTATTTTTTTCAAAAATGCTTAAAGGACCATAATTTATGAAAATTAATAAATTTCATTAAAAATGGCCAACTTTCTCCGATGAAAGATGATGAATTTTTTATCGAATCTTAATAAACATGGCATATTTGGATTGGACTTTCAAAGGTACTGTGAAACTTCTAATAATTCCTTTGTACAGCTATTTTTTGATAAAATATTTTCTCGAGAATAATCCTCCACTTCTAATAATAAAAATAAAAATTTAGTTCACAAAAATATCCAATTGTAGATTGTTGATCACAATTTCGTAGCTTCTGTCGTTTTGTCTGCATAGCTTTTTGAAGTGCTCGGCTAACACTTCGTCGGTCAGAAGTGTAGTAGTACAGGCACACACATTTGCTCATACTTCAATACAAATTCGTATAGTAATACATCCCATATACATATATATATATATATATAATCATATGTACAATAAAAAATAATATTTAGTTTTATAAATACCTGAAAAGTAAGAATAAAATATGTTAAACATTTCGACTTCTTTAAATTACACACTTGTTTCTGTCTCAATTTATTAAACGTTTAAAGAATTTTGCCATTTTGTTAATTAACACAAGTACAAATATAACTAGGTTAAAGTGAAGCAAAAATTTTAATAAATAAGTATAATCAATAATAAACTTGAATAGTTAATGTTTTAATGCAGTATATACCGCTTAAAGAGAACATTTTTTCAATACCCAAAAATGTTCTCTTTAACTGATGCTTTTTATAAGGATATTTTATAAAATATATTAAAAAAAACAACTAATCTACATATTAAAAAATAAACTAATTTATTTTCCATTGAAAAAAAATTATCAAGAAGTTCTCTTTAACCGATTTTGTTCTCTTCAAGTGAAATCTATTGCACTTAATTCTTATTATTGCTTTATATATTTCGTAATCTGTGACATTTGTCTAATAGTACATGTAGTTGGGCTTCTACTCTATTGTGATAGAATAAGCAAATGCGACATTCAAAATATTTCGACTACATAAAATCTAAAATATAATGTCCGCGATCAAAGAATTTTCGTGCTGCATTCATGGAATGTGACACATGTAATAATGATGTGCTTATTGGGACTATATCATTATGTTTTTAATCAACAGTGCGAAAAAAAATTGTTTTTTTAGAATTTCCTGTAAATAAATTTAAATCCATGTAATAATCGAAATGAATGAACTTTGAAGAAAATATAGCTTAGTCGCAATGTTTTTCCATGAAATTAGAGTTTGTTTAAACGGTTATTACGCTAAATGAAGACCGTTTAAACGTTTAGAAAATTTTAAAACGTGGCTACCCTGTTTTATGGTTATAAGGTACCACTACTTACTTAGGTGCCACCTTATTTAATTTTTTTTGGACCCTGAAATTTTATGTTTTTCTTCTTAGGTGCCACTTTCATCTAAGGTGCCATCTTATTATATGTTTTTATACTTTTTAAAATTTTTTAATAATTTTTTTATGCTTTTTTTTAAAATTTTATTTTTAAATGAAAATTAGTTTTAATTTACCATAAAACGGGGTACTC
Source organism: Girardia tigrina (assembly GCA_001938485.1). Classification (NCBI taxonomy): domain Eukaryota; kingdom Metazoa; phylum Platyhelminthes; order Tricladida; family Dugesiidae; genus Girardia; species Girardia tigrina. The sequence goes on along the minus strand of MQRK01168267.1, from coordinate 8,786 downwards.
TAAAAATGTCAAGTGCGAAGCGAAAGACTAATACATTGCAATTAAAACTGGATGCTGTTAATTACGCTCTAAATTCTTCACATTCAAAGGCAGCTGAACATTTCAAAGTTCATCGCAATGAAATTCAACGATGGAAGAACGAGAAGGATCTCATGGAAGCCAAAGGAAATAAGGAAGCAAAAGTTGTGAAGAGAATTCGATCGATTAAATGGCTAGAATTGGAAGTAAAATTAAAAGAATAGGTGCTGAAACAAAGAAAAGAAGGATATCTTGTTTCTGGAACATAAATTTAAGTGAAGCTAGAGGAATGACTGTACGAATGGAAATTAAAGATTTTAAAGGTTCTACATTTTGGATTAGTAGCTTCACGTAGAGAAATAGATTTACCGTGCGTGCAGTAAGTTCAGTTGGTCAGAAACATCCTGATGATTGGGAACAGCAAATGATGAATTTTGTGGATTTTTTTTCAAAAAAACAAAGAAGCATATTCTCTTCAACACATTGGTGACATGGACGAAGTTCCTGTAACGTTTGATATGCCATCAAAATTTATTGTTGACCAAAAAGGTTCTTCTGATGTTCGCGTCACAACAAATGGTGCTGAAAAATCTCGATATACAGGCATCTTATGTGTTACTGCTGATGGCTACAAATTGCCCGTATGAGTCATTTTCCACCGCAAATCAATACCAAAAAGATCATTTCCACAAAATGTTATCGTATCAGCTAATTAAAAATCTTGCATGACATCCAGTGAAACTCTTCTGTGGTTTGAAAAAGTATGGTTGAGAAGAAGAATGGCAATTTTTAATCCAAATTAACTTCTTATACTATATTCTGCTCCTGGACATCGAACTGCTGAAGTCAAATCGAATTTTTTTTGCCATGATTCCAGATGGATTAACGGAAAAATTACAAGTTTTGGATATCAGTGTCAACAAATCATTTAAAGCTCATTTACGTCGTCATTGGGAAAATTGGATAATTAATGGTTATAAGCAATACATAAAATCAGGAAATTTGAAGAGAGCTTCATGCGAAGAGATTTGTCAATGGATATCAGAGTCGTGGGATTCAGTTCCAGTTTCTGCCATCAAAAATGGCTTCAAGAAGACCACAATCAATTTTTATCCGAATGAACACGAAGACGTTGAAGATGTAGTTATTGAGGAAAGCGATGAAGAATCTGAAGAATCTAAAGATGAGGTAGATGAAGATCAAGGTATTCGTGAGCAGCTCATTGATATTTTGTTGGATGAAAATAAGTTTGGTAGCGAAGATGAAGATTATGATGATTAAAAAATATAATTGAGAAAGATGGAAATTTTTTTTAATTTTTGTTTGGTTTTACTAAGGTGTAACTTTTATCTAAGGTTCTACTGTTTACTAAGGTCCTTTCGGGGGTAAAGTTTTGTCTTTTAATATCTACTAAGGTGCCACCGTATATCCATAAAACAGAGTATGTCTACTCTGTACTGAACAGAGAGTCGTTGTTTTCACTGTTACAGAGTTTTCTTAGTTCAGTGTTCAGCTCAGCTAGTTTCCCTTCTTTCTCTCTGTTCAGTATGCCTTCTGTTTCCTTTCCAATCTCTTCGTTTCTTCCTCTTTTCCATTGCCTCAGAGTTTGGTGGGTTTTGAGTCTCGTTACTTTCCATTTATCAAAATTCTGTTGGTTTCTGTTTTTCACATATTCTTTCCTTCTGGAACATTTCTCCTTTAGTTCATTTAGTTTTAGTTCATCCAGATGTCTCTATAGCCATCTGTGATTTAGTGGGATCTTTTTCTTCATGTGTAGTGACATGCATAGTTTTAGTTCTTCTAGTTCTTCCCAACTGTGTACAATTGAGCACGCCTGCCAAACCTCTGCCTATTTGCGCCTGCTGTTCATGAGGGAGAATCGGTCTATCTTTCCATTACATTTGCCTCTTCTGTCACTCGATAGTCTACATAGTCTGTTTCTATCTTTCTTTACTCATTGCATAATAACTACTAGATCGTGATCAGATCTACAATCCATTCTTGGATGGCTTTTTACTTTCGTTATTCTGATGCGTCGACTCTTCTGAGTGAGGAAGAGATATAGAAACAGTTTCTGTTTTGTAGCTGGATGGGTCTAGCTCGTTATCTGCATCAACTTATGCTTGTAGAACGTGTTTTCTACTTTAAGGTTTAACATCTCTGCTATGTTGATTATTCATTTTGTTGAGGTCATATTTTAAAATCTATAGTTTAGTGTATTTTATTAATAAAAAATATTGATAAATATTTATGTTTTCATAGGTGATATACTTATGTTTAATAAAATAAAAATGATATTTTTATAGAAAAAGCTAAATAAAATAATAAAATCAAGATATCAGAAGAAAGATAAAAGTCAAGAAATGATAAACAAAATAATTTAAATAATTTAAATAATTAAAAAGTTAGTTATTATTATTTAAAAAAATAATTAAAAATTATTTAAAAAGTACAAAAATTATTAAATTATTTGTCCTTAAAGGAGAACAGAGGTCATTTTTGTTTATCGTCGTTATTCGAGGCAGTTTGGAATTTGCGGGCTGTATTATTTTAAATGCCAGCCTAGATGTTCAGAAGTGAACTGACCTTTAAATCAGTAAAGTCGATCAGAGAAATCGACTATAAAAATTGAAAATTTTTGATAAAATTCACATATTTTTATTAGATATTGGAAATATATCTATTTAATTCTAGATATAGAATATATAAGCTGCTATACTGAAAATATATAGCATCATCAAAAGAAAATATTTTCTATGCTGTAAAAGTATAGACTTAGAACAATATAAAATAGTTTAATCGAGTCGTCGCGAAGGCTCTCAATCAAAAAGTAAAATCGGTTAGGAGCCAAAACAATCTTTCTTTCTTTTTATTATAATTATAAATTTTTAATTGAATATAAATAAATTTTTAATAAAATAAATCTTTGTTTTTAATTGACTATTGAATAAAAACCAATACGACTCAACAATTTACAGTTGATCGTTATCATGATGGAGGTGGTGAAAACTCTTATAGTATCTTTGTTCGTGTCTTTCCATGTGAGCTGACAGCTAAAGTCTCCTCCAATGATAAATTCAGCCTTCTTTTTTTCAGCGTTCGCTATTTCTTTTTCGTTGGTCTCTCCTAGTCCATTATAGAACTAGATTTTCTGTTCCTCCGTGTATCCATTGTCAATCGGTCTATATATCCTACTAATGATGTTGACCTGAAGAGTATAAAGCACGTGAATATCTTACTTCAAATATTAGATTCTTTGAATCTCTAGAGTTGCACCATCATCGCCACACCTCTTTCGTGTGTCCCGCTTGTACTACCACTGTGATAGATATTCTATTCTCCAATAGTGGCTATATCAGTTCCGATCCAGTGTGTCTCAGTTAGGATGCACATATCAACCTTTATTTGTTCGATGATACATGTAATGCTTAGTGTCTTTTCATCTCTAACGTTCCAGGTTCCAACCCTCAGTCCATTCAAAGTGGAATCCTCAACAAGGACCCTTGTTGTGTCCCAACACCCGCTTTTTAGTTATTTCGTTAATATTTAAATATTTTATGTTTTAATTTTGCTTAGAAAAAATTAATTATTTAATTTGGTTTTATAATTAAATGTAATATTTGATATGGTGAAAAAGTTGATTTTGTTTTAATCAAAAAATAATTCGGAGAGTTTGAATTTGATCGATAAACAGTCAAAATAATGTCGTTAAACAAATTTTTGTGCGCTATCATCTTGTTTGTCAATTTGTCAAATACTGAATATGAGAAAATGTATGATCCGGCATTAAATGTTCAGGACACCATAACCCTCTCATCTGATCCTGTCCCACAATCCAAGATTCCCAGGAAATGCATTTTTATGTAACTACTCAACAGACAAGTCTTTCCTACCGCTCTATCACCCATTTCATCGATTGTTTTATCAGAATTTATCGGAAATTTGACCTATTTATGAAGTTGAATAAATAAAGATTCGAGAATTTAAAATGAGTATTTTAGTTGAGAAAGTTTAATAAGATGTACGATAGGTGGTTCGATGACTAAGACAAAAATGTTAGAGTAAATATCATTCAAATATTTGACCCAAAATGAATGGATCGTGTCATTTAAGGAAGCACATTTATCCGAACACAGTAAATCGCCATTACGAATCAATGAATCACGATAAATCGAAACAACTTCCAAATCATACATTTATTTATTCGTTCATAAATCATATAAACTCGCAAATATGAATAAATATATTTGGATAGAATCTTTTTAATTTTAATATATATATATATATATATATATATATATATATATATATATATATATATATATATATAT
>MQRK01168243.1:5499-17805 GCA_001938485.1 Girardia tigrina | reverse complement strand
TATATATATATATATATATATATATATATATATGAAAAGTAATGTAGTCAAAGATTTTGTAAGACATTAATTATCGAACTTGTTTCGAAGTTTCGTACTTTATAACCATCAATTTTAATTTGGAAAATATTTTAATATTGATTTAAAACACAAATTATTATGTCATTTAGATATTATATCATTTATAAAAATAAAAATCAAAACATTTAAATCAATATTTAAACATTTTACAAATTATAATGGCTGATGATTGACTAACAGGTTCAATAATCAGTACCAGAAATTACAGCCAAGATTAATCAAACGCTACCGAAGCCAATCTCCGGTACAATGATTACACGTAGATTGCATGCTGTCAGTTTTCATTGACGGGTCATTGCAAAAAAACCATTGTTCTGTTCGGTAAACTTTCATAAACGACTCAAATGGGAAAAAAACATAAAAATTGGTCCATCGAAAAATGGAAACCAGTAAGATGGTCCAAAATATTAATGATACCGATCGGCGAACGTACTTGCACAGAAAATCTAATAAACCTCATAATATAAAGCCAATATTTAAGTTAGAGGGTGGCTATGTGATGGTATGAGGCTGTTTTTGCATACTGGTTTCGGCGCTTTTGTAAACATTTACAGGAAATTCGGAGATATGACTATCACTGGATACTACAGTGAAGCGCGATTTCATCTGGCACTGATTTGATTAAGAAAAGATTTGTTTTTTAGCAAGATAACGTCCCAAAACATACATCAAACTTTGTATGAATTATTTAGGCTCAAAAAACTGTTTAAATCCATGGAATGGACAAAACAATCGCGGATAGAAATCCGATCGAACTGTTTTGGGATGAGCTGGACAGAGAGGTACGGAAACTACGTCAAAGTAGTGAATTTCACTTGGGGAATGTCTATAGCAGGTTCAGTAATGATTGCAATCAGAAAGTCTCCAAAAATCAGTTGCAAGAATGTCCAGAATTGGTGGGGATATAATTATATCAAAAGACCAAAATATTGATGAAAAACGGCTTGATTGACTTTTTCGTTTTTTACAATAATATATTATAAGATTCTTAATAAGTAATTTCTAAATAAATAAATTATATAAAGTGATCTGAGAATGATAAATAAATTAATAAATACGAAAAGATACGATGTTTTCAGGTGAGTCAAGTTTTTGCAGGTTAGTGTGAATAAAAATATATGAATATAAATATTAATAATGATTTTGTATCATATATTTCGTTTTCAAAACTTTATATAGATAAAATGCTAACCTTTCCGATTCATTAACTTTGGTTCTGCAAGAATGACAAATGACGTGGTCACATTCGAGTTTCAAAGGCTTCCACAAAATGAAGTGGCAGCATTCACATAGAAAACCGGTCGGTATTTCTTCAACAAAATAAATTTCTCGCTTCAGTTGCCAAAATTTAGATTCTGAAAAATATCCTTCAGATAATTTGTAAATTGTATTTTTATCTGTATTTTCAATTGGTGTTTCTTCATTATTTTGATCTAAATTTTCATCAGGTTCATTTGCAGTTGAGTCGGCTGGTTCTCTATTCTCCACTTCAGTTTCGTTGGGGTTTTCCAAATTCGTATCATCAATTTGATGTTGTTCTATATCTTCTGATTTTGGTATTTCTGGTTCTTCTATTTCATTTGTCTCATTTAAGTTTGATTCAGCTGCTGTTTCTGTTGATTCCATTTATCAAGCCAATACGTTTATTTTAATTTAGAGACATTATTTATATATTATTTACTTGTTCCCTACACATGAGACTTGAATGTTACAGATATCATCATTGTCATCATCTTTCAAACAGTATATTGACAGTGTATTCAGTAAACAGACGAACAATCCCATATTACTATTGGCAACTTTTGTGAATTATTTTAATGTATTGTGCTATTTTCCCAACGGAATAAGTTTACCATTCAAACACGAAACAATAGAATTTGAAAAAAAAATTATGATTGCAAACAATTAGTAGTAAAATTGGATTATTAGTAAAATGTGTATATCATTGCTGGGCATCAGAAACTTTCGTAAATTTGTAGGAAACCTTAAGAAAAGTAGTACAATGGCATTTGAAATGCAAAATTATTAAAAAAAACATTCTATTAAATGAAGACTTTCATTAATTATTAAAATGTAACTTTTTAAGAAAATCGTTTTTTTTATTATTAATTATTATACAGTAAACTTAATATTAATATTTAAAATTTATTTATATGTTTTTATTTATTTTTTAGAGAAAAAATATATTGTTTTATAAAAAAGTTATTTAAGTTTGAAAAATCTAAAAAAAATTTTATTTTTTTATTTTAAAATGTTATTAATAAGAATTGTTAAGAGAACTCACACATTGATTACAACATTTATTACAATTACAATTTAAATCATCTTTGTAACAATCCTTAGCAGTGCTTTCACTCATTCATCGATCAAAAAATTAATAATCGTTATCCATAATTTAAAATAACTTGAACCTAAATATTCTTTTTAAAATATTTACTACAAATTTTATTAGTTAAAATTAAAATGACTATTAATTATTTAAGAATTTTAATTTGATTTATTAATTTGAAAAATAAAATTAATAAAATCATTTAAAATAATCATAATTAATTAAAAATAACTTTGAATATTAAATCTGAATTTGAATAAATTACTTTCAGTTTATAATAATTAAAATATTAATCTTCCATCTCGGTAGGAATAACACAATCCCAAATCAACACACAACATTTAAACACACAAACAACACACAAAACATTAACACACCAAATATTCCTCACAACTATGAAAATTTTGTTTAAAAATCTTTATTATTTTTTCTTTAATTAATTAATTATTTTCATTAAATGTATTTTTATTTTTCTTTCTTTGTAATTTTGTTTTTGTTATAAATAACAAACGCAGTTTTTTATTTGAGAGAACGCAACTAAACATATAAAGGATGTAGGGAAAATTTTTTATTAGCCGCTAGTTCACTACACTAAGTTTGATATAAAATTGTATCGACCAAAGTTAAAAGAAAATGATTCATAATTTACAGAAATTAATCACCTGTTTTATTTATATATTTGATTTTTCAAAAAGAATGTCTAATTAACAAGTTGATTCACGCTTATCATAAGATGATTACGTCAAAGACGTTGAGTTAATCCCCTACAAAAATCAAGTAAGGCGATCCGCAAAACAATTCCCATTAAATCCGACATTCATTTGACGGACAACGTAAACTCCGACAGTTTTTGGTGATGACTTTGATTAAGATGGGCCAAACCAATAATTATAATAACCAGCATCCCCCGACAGTCCTGGAAGAATATAACACAATATCGAAAATTTGCCAGCATCAGAACCCTTCAGATTATTCTAGCACAACTAATTTGATAATTATATCATTTTTCAACCATGATTTATGTTACAATTTCTTTGTCTTATTTGCAATTCTCCAATAATAACGACGATTCTTCGGATAATTTGATAAAATCAGTGAAGCAATTGAGACTTTTTTGTTACATGTTTTATTCATTTATAACAGTAGAAAAGAATTTTGTACGTCACTTTGGTGTTCAAGTTGTGAATTATCAAACTAAAGTGATTCTTGATTTCATTGTTTACAATAGAACAGAAGCTAATATTGATATAATACCCGTTATAGAATTTATTTGGTTATGTCAAAAGTAATGTCGTTTTTTATTGAAGATTATTTTTAAAGTTTTTAAAAATTCAATAACAAAATTCAATTACAATATATTCTCCATCACGTTGAATAACTTATTCCCACCCTAAAACCAACTGTTCTCTAACTGATTTATAAGTCTTCAGATTTTTAGCCGAAATACTCGTCAAACACTCTCGGTATTTTTGAGAGCATCAAATGAGCTCAATATTTTTCCTACCAGAACGTGCTGCAAAGATCTGAACAAATGATAATCTGGAGGAACTAGATCTGGGCTATACATTTGGTGAGGCAGAAGATCCCAGTTAAATTTCTTAATTTTTTGCAGCGTCTTCTTTGAAGTATGCGGTCTGGAATTATCTTGGTGCAATATAACCCCTTTTCATTTGCAAATGCAGGCAATTTCTCTTTGATTTTTGCATTTAAGCGAGTTAGTTGTTCTATGTACGTTTCTACATTAATTTATGTTTTAATAACTCAAAGTGAACGATACCTTTTGTACACCACCAAGCGCATAACAATAAACTTTTTTGCATGAATGTTAGGTTTTGCAGTCGATGTTGAAGCTAGTCCAAGAGAAAGCCACTGTCTTTTTCTTTTGGAATTGTCGTTTAGCACGCATTTATGTCTCTCGTCATAACACTATCCAAAAAAGGTTTGATTTTTTGACACAATAGGAGCGAATTGCAAATGGATAATCTTTGAATTTTATTACTTTCTCTTAAGTCATGTTGAACCCATCTACCGGTTTTGCTTGTTTTCCCTATTGCTATTAAATGTCGATGGATTGTCTTCATATCTATGCCTGTTTCAGCGCTTATTTTATCCAGGATCATAGTTGGATTTTCTTCCTCTACCAAGCGCAAACTCTCATCATCAACCGTTGACGGACGACCAAATCTTTTTTCATTTTTCAGATCGAAGTTGCGTTCTTTAAATTTTTCAAACCATCTCTAAAACTTTCGAACATCCAGAGCTCCAGGATAAACGGCATTGATTTTTCTTGTCGCCGCTGTAGCATTTTTTTCCTTGATTTCTGTTTCCTTTACAATTTCGTAAATGGACTTCGGAGAATTGATAGCTTGCCATATTTTTTTCTTCTTAGCCAAATTAATTATACCTTCTACAAAATTTTATTAAATATATGATGTATAAAATACACACGTTGAAATCAATCTACAAATTAATTACAATAAAAATTTAATAATCTGATAAAATTTTAATTTAAAAAGTAATAACATAGAGTAATTTCTAATATTGGTAATATTTTGCAAAAATTAAAATAAACATTTAATTTTCAAATTGAAGACATTATAGGGGTTTGAAAATTTTTTAAATTATTTCAATTATTTTTTTATAATTTTATGAAATATTTTAAAATAATAATAAATGTTATTATTGTTTAAACCTTTTTTTCATTCACCTTATTATTAGGTCGAATTTCATGAAAAAATAAATTTTGGATTCAAGAGATTACATATGTAAATAAGTAATTTAATTGAGATTCTTATCAGTAATAATTTTAAATTTGAAAAATTAATTTAATATTTAATCTAAATTGAGATGAAAAAAATATTTTTTAACATTTTCAAACAAATAAATTGGAATGTATTTGTATATATATATATATATATATATATATATATATGAATTGGAATGTATACGTTATACATATATAGGTCATGTTTATTATAATGATCATGATTCTATACATATTATAATCATTAAAAAGAATTAAATAATTAAAAAAATTTTATTCAGTTAAAAATAATATTTTGATTTTATTCTTCAACTCTAAAATAAAAAAAAAGTAAATGAAACCAAAATTTTTCAATGCAACATAATTACTGTTGTTCCCTTTTATTTTAATTGACTTTCTGATTGTAATAATATCATAAATATTCATTTCATGTTATTCCTTTGGGAATTCTTTATGATCAATCTAGTTCTAAATAATTAAAAATATTTATTTTGTCATTTAAATTAAAACTTTTAACTTTGATGTATTAATCTTTCTTATTTATACTTTAATTCTCAAAAATGAATTTTTTAGTTGCTTTTATTCTGTTTTTGAATCAAAATTATATTTATATAACAAAGTTTTTCTTCTTGAAAATGATCTGATGTTGTTTCGTAGACACTGAGTGAGACTCTTCGAGCACGAATAACCAATGGAAATCCATCTGTCAGACATATGTAATTGCGTTCTCGTCTGGTCAATTATGAGAGTGGTTATAGTCTGTGAGAGCCAACATTCAAACACCTGTCCCATACTTTGTGTAGAGTAGTACCATGGACAACTGTATTGACAACCAATGGACAACCACGCCTACACGAAATACTTACCAAACATTCAGGTCTACAACACACAGGAATTGTGTACGACCGAGCCTGGTGAATGAATCTCTACTCGCTCTGACTAAGGAGACCATTATAGATAGGGGAGGTGGAGAGGGAGGATTTTGACAGACATTTAGAGTTGCGGCCAGCACTACTCTGTTCATCCCATTTGAGAACCCACGAGTACCCAATACATTGCCTAATGGTTTCTGATAGTTTATCCTTATCCTTAACTCTAAAAATGTCATCAGTAATAAAATTATGTGTCCCAGTTTGAATATATTTTTTACCAGTTAAAATTACCCCCGGGTTAGAGTAGCTAAAGTTAATAAATATTTTATGGAATTTTCTAAGATCATGTATAGCATGCTGAGTTTTGCTCCACCATCATGTGTTAACATGTGCTCTGAAGCAATCATTGAGCCAATCAAAAACCTCGGAATGAGATAGATTCATATCACCTAGTGGTCTACGGAGGGTGACGTCGTTGGCAGTCATAATATTTAGGTCAGTCGAGTTGAGGAGATAGAGTTGAGGAGTGGGTAATGGATTTCACATAGTATTCATCTTTAAAGGAAGTGATACGAACTCCACCAAATACTTTGGGACAATAAAGGTAGGAATTAGATGCTTCATCTTGAAGTTCAAGGATAGTTTTATGGAACGAGTGAATTTGGATGTCCCAAACACTGCTTGCCATTTCAAAGATATTTTGTAACACCTTTATCTTCTACTTATCCTATATCTTTGTATCTTTATGTATACATCCTAGACGGCGCGAATATCCCTCATCTATCAACTAAGGAAGGATACTTATATTTTAGCTGCTTTATAACCCGTCTAATCACATACACCCCTCAGCACTTTCGTAACACCTTTATCCTTATAAGTAGAAGATGAATTTGGAGTGCTCAAAGAATTTGTAAGCATGAAGTTTTTGATTAGGAAATAAAGAGGATGAGTAGATTAGGTCAATTTCACGAACCACCTCATCAAACAGTTGCTGAGGGGTGTATGTGATTAGACGGGTTATAAAGCAGCCAAAATATAAGTATCCTTCCTTAGTTGATAGGTGAGGGATATTCGCGCCGTCTAGGATGTATACATCCTTTTTAACAAAGGGGATATCGAGCACTGCAAATTTGGATGCACGAAACGACATTCCGAGATTTTTGGCAGCAGAAGATGCAACCTCAATGACAGCCTGCAAATCTTTTTTATTGGCAGCAAGGAAGACCAAATCGTCCGCATAGGCCATACACGAGATCTTTCGACTTCCTAATAGAATCCCTCCACATATGAATAAATCTATTTCTATTAAAATTGGATTAATTCCTATATTAAATAAGAGCATAGAAAGGGGGCATCCTTGACGTACTCCTATGTTAACTGGTAGAGGTTTAGTATATTTTTGTGCACATACAATAGTGATTATACAATTATTATAGAATTCCTTAATTAAATCAGTCGACTTTCTTTCGACATTCATTTTATTCATTATTTCAAGTATATAGCTAACTGAGATTGTGTCAAACGCAGCAGCCATATCCATAAACGAGATTTTAAGTGATTTCTTGAGATACCTCTGATAATAATCAATAATTGAGCGGAGTAAGAAAGTATAGTCAGCATACCCATCGTTGGGACCTAGGCTCTTTTGGAGGGCATGAAGTAGGTTGTGTTGCCGGATCCACCCAATTAATTGCTTATACAAGAGAGTAGTCAGTAATTTATAGATACATTCTTGTAGGGCAATACCCCTCCATGAGAAGGGTAGATGATATTCACCATCCTTATTTGCTTTGGGAATCATTAAAGTTAAATAATTTTTCCAGCTCTTTAGTGTAAGACCTTTGTCAAAAATAATTTTAAATAAGTTAGAGGTGATAATATCTATCGTGTCACAGTATAGAATGTCCTTATATGTAATACCACTACTACCTGGAGAGGAAGGGTCTTTTGATTGCAAGCAAGCAACAGTTTCCTCGGGAGTTGGGACGTGGAATTCAAAGGAACTACCTATCTTATAAGTGTCGGGTTTGATTTCAACATTAAGGGGGGGGGGCAGTTGCAGCATTCTTTGTATGAAATTCCGTGAAACAGTCAGGTAAAGGATGAATATCCGAACTAGTGTGGGATAAAATATGTTTCATGGCTGTTTTAGAGTTTCTCATGAAAAGTGGTAGCAGTTGGGGTCCCTTTATTTTATTGTCGGCCGACTTGTTTTCTATATATGGTGTTCTAGGTTTAATGTTCCTTAAAATATATATATATGGTCTAAAAAGTCATTGTAGAACGTTTCGATATCAAGTTTATTAGTTGAATTTAGCACATTCTGCGTTAAAGTTACTCTAGATGATTTTATAATGGTCGTTATTTTCGTGTTGGGTTTCTTTTTAGGGGAGTTAGTGCAAGTTGCAATGATTCTCCTAGCATGTATCCTAATAACTTTTAGATTCTGTTTCTTAGTTCTAGAAGGGCCAATGGTGTATCTCATGAAAACCCAGGTAAGGGGACCACTGTCGGAAGTTTGAAATGACGAGGAAAGCTCCGTTACGCGAAATTTATCAGGTAAGAGGAGTATGTTGGAGATAAATAGATTTATGGAATTGATCTCATTAGAGTAGCAACTTGTATGTATCTAGGTATCATGTTGGGTCATACACGGAGATTGTGTTGTTTGCAATACTAATAAATATCAGGATCCATCGAGATTGGTGGTAATATACTGGGAAGAAGATGATTTTACAAGACGCAATATCGTGAAGACAAAAATGGCGTAAAACATACTCCTTATTCTTGGCAAGGATTGCACGGGTTAATATGGTAGGAAAAACAAAATACTTGTGATTGGATATATATTTAGTGCAGTAAACGTCAACATAGTTATGATCAAAGGACAAAAATCCTATGAGGTGATTATTTTGCTTTTAATAATATCCTATTGAGTCACTGTGTTTGTTAGGGGAAATGGATAGAATGATTTTGCGCATTTGTAGAACTGAAATACGGGGCGCGACAGTTGGGAAACAAAGCCGTATCATATAGTGACATATTAGGGACCCGCAATCAGCAGGATTTGCTTGGAGTGGAAAGTCAAGCATGTAAAAAATCAGACTTTCCAAGCCAAACATTTTATCATAGTTTAAAAATTTATTAAAAATAATATTACATATGATTTTAGTACTTTGAAAGAAAGGGGATTTGCTTCCTAAGGGATCAATCCAGAAGGATTGCATATGGTTAAAATCAATTATCATTAGAACCCAGTGATTTTCCTCAATATTGACTGGGATAATGATTTTAGACGTATGTGCAAGTGTTGTGTTGTTGATTGATATTTCTGGAGAGTTTAGGTCAATCAGTGGAAGCTCTGATGCAGTTTCAGTAGGGATATATAGGATACTATTTTTGTTGGAGAAGTGGTTTAAAAAGTTTTCGATACCACTACCAGCAATTGGGGAGCTAAGAAAGCCTGCAGGCAGATCAGGTAGGAAATTGGCAAGTCAAATTAAGTCATTTAATCTTGTGAAGTTATTTAGTCAGGCTGACAAGGTCAGTGTTTCAAGTTGCTTAACAACTTCTGCAACTTCAAATTTCCTAAGTGTAGCTGATAGTTTCCTATTTTAAAAAGTATGTCTTTAGGAAGAGAGTAAGCTCTACTGAACATGTTTAGGATGGCGCACATAATATCCTCAGGCGCCCTGGGAAATCTATTACTCTTAAATGATTCAATAGTCTTGTCGATTATTTTGGAACTATATCTATCAACTGGGATTTTACATATAATATTTACAATAATATTATTCACTTGAGCCTCTGAGATGGATAGGTTTATATTACTGATATCTTGGGTACATTCAACTGTGGAACCAGGATTATTGGATGTTTGTGGGGGTTTCTAGTGTGGACGAGGGTGTTCCAATTGGATTTTTGGTGGTAGTAGAAGGATAGAAGAGATCATCTTGGGACATTGGGATTTGTGACGATGGGATTTGGGTTTTAGAGGTGGAACAAAAATGTTGAAAGGATTGCGAAAGAGGGGGGTTAATGGAAGAAAACGAGCTATTGGCGGACAGAGTGGGTTGCAGGAGAATTGGAGTAAAACTTGGTGGTTGAGGTTCTTCTATAAGGATCGTAGTATGTGGGGATGCGCTAGCCAATGTTTTATAAATCGATACTGGTGTAATATTTGTGGCAGGTGAGTTATTGGGAACAGTCGGATTAAATGTGGAGTAATTATTGTGTGGGATATTGACTGTGTTATTGAATGTTGGGGATCCATGAGGAATATCACTGGGTTAACTTAAAGATTGGACATTTTGATTGCTATATGTCACAAGTAAAGAGGTGCATGGTGTTAATGGGGGAGTCTCGTCATCATACTGTGTTATTAAAATATCGTCAATATCAACATTATCTGGAGGGGGTGTATTATTTTCCATATTATTGATTTGTGGGGATAATGTAGTGGATTGGTCGGGGTGACAAACTATTTTAAGAAATGCCCTACATTTGTTGTTTGGGTGGATATGATGAGAGATGATCAAAAAGTGGGTTACTTGTGAAGGAGAAATTTTTAGGTCACTAACTTGTTTTATCGATTTCATCAGATTGTCATCAACAGGGGGAGTAGGAACCGGTGAGTATTCAATATTGGATATTATTGAGAAAAATAGGGACGGAATGAGGAGGTTGGGGAATTTGAAACTAGCAAGTGGGCATTTGGAAAAAAGGGTAAAGAAATTAAAAAATTGATTAATGGTAAATTTGTTTTAGTGGCGCATCTGCTTCGAAGGGTTATAGGAGGACCAGAATAGGGAGATCTGGTTTGGGTTGAAACTAGCGAGGTCAATAGGGAGGTATCAGGTTTGAAGTACAAGGTGGTTAGAAGAGATGAAAAAAGGGTATTCGGCGGGGGAGGTGGGAAGGAGGTGGAGAATGTAGGCTTCCTATCAGAAAAGAAGTGACAGCCTTTGAGACAGTTCTTGGCCTTGTGTCAAAAAAATCGTGAAATGGACAGAGAGTAACATTTTGGGGGATTGGGGTTTTATGTGGAACAGGGTCATTGTTAGTGGTGTCGGTTTTAGAGGTTTTGCTATTATCCTTATTCTCTATTTCAATCTTGAAATCGCGCAGAGTATTGTAAAGTTTCACTAAGTCACTTTAAGAGATTTTATTGGTCTTATTGGGAAAGTTCCATAGGGGGAGAAAATGAACCTTACGATTTAGGATACCAGGTTTGTTGGTTTTTGAGCAAAAGTCAATAAATTGTTTGGTTACGTTTTCAAAATTATCAGGTTTATTGAAGAAATCCTTAAGGGTTTCTTCCGCATAGACTTTGTTGGCGCTCATTTTATCAAGGTTAGAGATGTAGCAAAAAAAAGTCTGAAAAGTTTCTATATTTGGAAAAATCTGAGGGAATATGAGTTTAGTTTTCTGGCTGAAGTTGGAGAAGTTTAAAGTAAGGGGCTTCCCAGATCTAAACAAGCCAGAGAGTCTAACGGGTTCTGTGGGTTTCCTATTTCGGGCAAGAAAAGAAGAAAATTTTTCGTCAGAGTAGGAGGGGGAGCATGTTTTATCAGTCAAAAAGATTTAAAAGAAGCAAACAATTTATCATCAATGGTAATATGGTCCAACTTATTCCTATAAATAAATGATTTTAGTTTGCTTTTAAAATTATTAAAGCTAAGTTGAATGGGGTGATCTGCGGATTTGTCCTTTGAGGATGACATGTAGTTAACAAAGGATTTCAGAACAAGTTCCGAGTAAATCCTCTGATAAAACCAAATAATTCAGCAGAAGTCTTATTGTCCTTTATTTTATGTACCTTAAAATATTTCCTAATTCTATTTAAAAAACGCTTTTTTTGTAAATTAATTAACTTCCCATTAAAAATATTAACGTTATTCGAACTAGAATTAATGATGATGAAATTTTTTTAATTATATCACACATAACTTTAAACAAATTTTCATTTCCCTTTTTTAAAACTTTTCGTAATATGTATTTGTTTCTCCTTTTTTTTAAAAAAAATCGATATTCATTTACCCGATTTCGTTTATTATTATTACCACGTTTTTATTAGCTTGCTTTCTTGTCTGTTTGCCTGTTTGTCTGTTTGTCTGTCTGGAACAAATCTTGCGATTGATTTTTCAGTCATCCAATTGAGCTGAATTTTTTTATACAGGCTTGCTTCCGATGACAATACAATATTATAAAAAACATTTTGAAAAAAAATAATTTTTTTTGCAAAAAACCACTTACGATTA
>MQRK01168238.1:3495-16543 GCA_001938485.1 Girardia tigrina | reverse complement strand
TTGATCAGAAATGTGGAATGGCTAAAGCCATTTAAATCGAGGGGGATGTGAGGAATATTTGGTGTGTGGATGTTTTTGTGTAGTTTTTGCATGTTCAAATGTTGTATGTTGATTTGGGAATGTGCCTCTCCTAACCAGATGAATTATCAATATTTATTTTTTTTATAATCCGAAACTAATTTATTTAAATTTAGATTTAATATCAAATTTTTAGTTTTTATTATTGCAACTTTAAATAATTTTAATGATTTTATTTTTGTAAATTTTTAAATAATTAAAATCAAATTAATGTTTAAAAATGACTATAAAAATATTTTATTTTAGCCAATCAAATTTAAATTAAATATTTTTAAATAAAATAATCTTATCAAGTATAGTTCAGATTATAATGGGAGATATTGAAAATTGATTGATGGATTCTAGTGAAAGCAATATTATTGATCATCATAAATATGATAAGAAATGTGAATGTAATAAATGTTCTGTCAAATGTGTGAGTTCTCATAACAATGGCTATAGGAATATACAGATAGGCATAAGATTTCAAATAATATCTAGCACTAATATATCTAACTTATATACATATCAAAGTAGATAAACAAAGTATAAAGCTAAAAAACTGCCATTATTTTTCGACCAACCTAATATAATTAAAAAATTGTCTTTTATTTTTTTCTTATTATGGGAGGATCAAATACTCAAGGTACACCTAAATAGATATGGTGTCTTTATTCAATATAATTTATTTTTTGAATACAATTTACAAATTTAAAATTCAGTAGTTATTCTTTTTAATAAATGTTGAAATGGCGTATATCAATTCAATGTAAAATAGAAATTAAATATACACAAATTAAAATAAAATTGACACAAAATAGAATTTTTAAGTTGAAAATAATTTCAAAATAAAAATCGAAAATCTTCGTAAAAGATCTCTACTTGAAATCAAAATCTTAAGTCAAAATAAAAATTTAAAATTAAAAAAAATTATTTGTCAAATATTAATTTTTTGGTATTTTTTCGAATCTGAATATAAAATAGTTCTGTTGGTGAAATGTGTATTTTGGAGCATATTTTTTTAATGGGGATAATACATTATTATTTGAATTTATATGGATTTGTACATAAAAATACAACATCAAAATAAACGTTTATTATCAAAAGATTAAATTAAAGATGTAATAAATTTATTATATTGATTGATATAAACAATCTCAGGTGCTTGATGTATTCATCCTCCTTGATCTTTTTTTAAAAGATAAATGATTAAAAATAGTTTTTAATTTTATAAACGATATGTTTCATCAAAAAAAATTTTAATGCCAAAAAATCAAATTAAAAAACGAATAAATTTTAGTAAAATATATTTTAAAAAGAATTTTTTCAACATTAAAATTTTTAAAAAATGTAACTATTTTCCAATAAATTTATTGGAATTTAATGAATTTTCGGATACATTTTTTTGATGAATTTAGGCCAGGAAAGATGTTCGAGTAAGCTGGAACCTCCAGAACATTAAAAACTGCAAAACAATCAAATTGAAAATATTTCTTATTTGATGTACATAATTGTTTTTATAAAATATTAGATTTTTAAAGTTAATTGGAATTATTTAGGGAATTAAAAGTAAAAGAAAATTTAAAATACGTTTTCTCGTAAAAAATACTTCTAAGATAAAAGAATAAAATGTTTTCTTTTGATTTCGATTAAAAATTGTTTCAATGCTTTTAAAAAAAATTCAAAAATACCGTAAAAAGTTGTTTGAATAAAGATAAATTACTGATTTTTATAATCAAAATGTTTTCTAATAAAGAACAAGTTGATAATCATGTAAAGAAATTATTAAGTATAACAAAAGACGAACATAATGTAAGTTAATTATGATGGTATTAAAACATATTTAACGTGACCCGTTTTTAGATTTCCATGCAATGTAAAATGATCGCAAAGTATTACTTCGACGTGAAAGAATACAAAACGGCTCTCAAGTTTGTATATTCTATTTACTCATTATTTTTAATATAATATTAGTTATGTTAACAAATTTCTACAAATCCAAGAAAATTCTCCAAGTGCTTTGAGGCTTAAGGGTAGCATTTACGAGAATCTAAAAGAATACGAACTCTCTGCGAAAATTTATGAGTTATTATATCTCATGTATAACGAAACAATGGATCTCCTTAAAGGTACTCAAGAGTTTTTATTATAAAATTTAAGATTTTTTTTAAGTTTGCGAATGTCTTCACAAATCGGAAAATATCAACGAAAGTAAAATCAAAGTAATTTATTATTTGCTTTAGAATTTATTTAATGATATTTTATTATTATTAAAAATTTTAATAAATCGATCTAACGTAAATAATTTGTAAAACCAGAAAGACAAAATATTTTTTATTTTTTTTGTAAAAAAAACGATTTTTTTTAATGATTATTAATTTAATTTATCATTAATAAAACATTTCTATTGTAGAAATACCTTCAAATTTTAGAACGAACAGCTCCAAAAAGTGAATATTTTAATAAATTAAAGGTTATTTCTCGATTTTTTTAAAGAACATTTGAATTTAATTTCCCTTTTATAGAGCAAATTATCTCCAAATGCTTCTTTTAATTATTCTCGGGAAGAAATAAACAGCTTAAAGAAGCAAATGGTAAAGTTTGACTCTTGAAATAATCTCGAATGACTGTGACAAATAGAAAACAAATGTCAATGACGATTGTAAGATTCGCTTCTTGCGAATACTCGATTCTCAAGCGAACGTTGTTGATTCTTTAACCGAATGCTGTTCATTGATCGATAATTATTCGGTTCTCAATAATGACGACGCTGTTGCCATTTGTCTGTCCATTTTTAAAGTTTATCTTTTTCATTTATCTTTTATCTTTATTCATTTTTTTTATTTACCATTAGAAATTTTACTGCTCGGATAATCGACCATATAAATCTTATTATTGTTTAATATTGATTGCTTCTTTGAAAAATCGACGAAAAATTTGTTCGTTCGATTTGGATTCCTATTTAAATGATTTGATTGATTTAATACACGAAGAACGTTTTGATGGGATTTATCAATCAATTTTTCGATTATTCGCCTATTTTATCTCGTCATTCGCCCACAATAAACTATTCGAAGAGAAACGTTTTGATTCGGAATTGAAAAGATCAATTGTTCAAGGATATTCTTTGAGTATAGAAACCGATCGGAGTGTCGAATATTCGGGGGTGTCCCCAATCATATCATCATGGTTGCGAGAGCAGATCAGTCTTGTTAAAACCATATCGAATCGAATGATGAAACTAGAACATCCAGATATGAATAACGATCAATGTTTCGCAAAACTCGGGAGACTGATTTGGCCGAATTCATCCAATCAATCGAGCGAGAACAGATTGATTGGGATCAATAAAAAGTTTCCAACTCGATCTCTTTCATCAGAAATCGATTGTTTGAATCTCGATAGTCAACTTTTAGTTCGATTTTTCAGCGATTTAAAATTGATCGAGTGGCACATTTTGGGTCGGACTAAAACAACAAACGAGTCTAATAAAGTTATCTTGAGCCGCGAAGTTTGTTCTTTTCTCGAACAATTAGTAACAAGAATGTTCACAAAAGTCTCATCAAAGTCTTCTGGAAATAAAAAGCTTCCGGAAAATATTTCCCAAACAGATTTGCTCGTGTTTCTATTATCAGTAGCTCGAAAAATCGTAAGCAAATCGATCGAGTCGAAAGAATCGGAATTTCCGATTCCATTCGAACAACGAAAGGTTGAGTCCGGGGAAATGACATGTAAATGGTGGTATGGAGCGATCGATTTCACACTGAATAATAAGAAACATACATCGATCGGTGCATTGAGGGATCTTCTCAAGAGCGGTCTTGAATCTCTCCAACCGCCAGAGGCCGGTGATAGTAGCACCTCCAATCAATTATCTGATACTGCCCGTCTCTCCCTCGGACAATTATTGAACGAATGTTCTAACTTTATCGAGGATAATGAACTGAAAAACTCACTCAAATTGCGATCCATTGAGTTCTTTTTATCATCTTTAAATATTTCTAAAAATAATAATGATAAATCATTATTTAAAAGTTTACCAATGAGAATCAACAACCAATCGCAAATGTCCGTCAACCGACAAAATAGTTTATCGATTAACCAATCAGGTCGATTACCGACATCGGGCAAATTTATTAACGAATTATTCGATACTGATCTACTACAGTCAACAATAAATGATGCTGATCTCGATCAAATGAAGATCAATGCATGTCTGTCAATCATTGACTTTCGATTAGATCAACAGCAACAACAACCATTTATAAATTTCAATGAACTGGATCAAGTATTAGAAATAGCACAAAAACTGATCGATAAATCATCATTGAAATTCTTTTCGTCATTGATTTGCTTAAGAAAATCTCGAGTTTATATGAGTCGAGCCCGTCGATCTGAGTTCGATCAATCGATGAGCTCTGGTGAGATAAATCGGTTGGTGAAATTAGCTCGAGACAGTGCGAATGAAGGAATGGATTGCGTGCCGAGTTTAAGAGAATCGGATAAGTCAAAGATACGTGAAGAACTTCATAATCAATTGGATATAATTGGTCATTGGATGCCTCCTATGGAATCGGATGAATATTCTATACTTGACTTGACCCGACCTTTTGAGACAAATCTCAGCAACGTATTCATCAATAATCAGACGATGACAACGCTGGATAACGGTGAAAGTAGTTCTTTTTGGGAGAAGCTTAACCAACTTCAATCAGACGTCAATATCCTCACCTTGAAACAGGTTATTATTATAATTACATGTTTTATAAATTACATTTAAATTATAATATTTTTCAGAAAAAAGTTGAAAATCACGCAAAGCTCATGGAAAATAAGCTTCAAGAATCGGAGAAAAGATTAGAAAAAGAGAAATTATCGAGACGCAATGATATTTATCAATTAAATGTTAATATTGATAATTTGACATCACAATTACAAAAGCTCGAACTGCAAGTCGAAATAAGTCAGAATGAAATCGAATATCTGAAACAAAATAATGAGAGTTTGACAAAGTCTTTCAATGAATTAACATTGGAAAATTCTCTTCTCAAATATCATTGTGAACATATGCAAAAAGTAAACGACATCCAGAAGATTATCAATCCGGAAATCGGGAAAATAAATTCACTTTTTGAAAATTTTTTTCAAAATATTTATAATGTTCTTAAAACAAAAATTATGGAGATAGAAGTTCAAAACAAGGATGAAGATAATGATTTAATCATTGTCACTGAACCTTATGTGACAGAAGAGCAAAAAGCGAAAGCTCGCGCACTTAAGTTACCTGACCACTTTTATTATTATGAAAATCTTTCTGATACAAATGATGATGAGGATAATGAAGAAGAAAATACACATACAAAAACCCCTACAGTTGATAGATCCGATTCTTCAACAAGTCATTTATTTTCGTTTCATTTAAAGATGGACAAAATCAGTGAAGCACAAAAGATCGATGAGCAAAACAACTTACAAAAACCAACACTCGAAAAGGAGAATAATGCTAATTCGGTTATGGACATTTCTAAATTCAACAAAGATAAATATGCATGTCCTGGATGTTATTGTATGAATGATACCAATCTCTCCAATTGCCCCGCCTGCGCCACTCAGAATCCACTGTCGACAAAAATCTCTAATCCTGTTTCTAATCAGGGTTCAATAAATAAATCAAATCCTTTGAGTTTCGGAACATCAGTCGAACCTATCAGATTCGGTACACCGACATTGGAATCTGAAAAGACAAATACTTTGACAAATCAATCATTTTCATTCGGTACCTCGAAACCGTTTACCTTTTTTAATAAACCATCAGAAATCAACAAAAACATTGGAACACAAAAGATCGATGAGCAAAACAACTTACAAAAACCAACACTCGAAAAGGAGAATAATGCTAATTCGGTTATGGACTTTTCTAAATTCAACAAAGATAAATGGACATGTGCTGGGTGTTATTGTATGAATGATATAAACCTCTCTACTTGTCCAGCTTGCAGCCAACGGAATCCTATGCTACAGACAATCTCCGACGAACCTTTATTTTCCTTTAGTAAATCTGGTTCAGTAACCTTTGGAACGACAAAGGATTCTAATAATTTAGTTTCTTCAAAAAACTCATCGAATGCTTTATTTGAGATTCCCACGAGTCAAAAATATGTATTTGGTATGCCAGTTTTGCCAAAATCAAAGACAAATAAAAACAATTTTGATTGTGAAGGAGAAGATCAGGGCGAAGAAGAATCTGGGGAAGAAGAATATGGAGAAGAAGAATATGGAGAAGAAGAATATGGAGAAGAAGAATCTGGAGAAGAAGACTCTGGAGAAGAAGAATCTGGAGAAGAAGAATATGGAGAAGAAGAAGATAATGATAGTGATGACCAAGATAATGATAGTGATGACCAAGATAATGATAGTGATGATCAAGATAATTATAGTGATGACCAAGATAATTATAGTGATGACCAAGATGATGATGATAATGATGGTGAAGTTTATGCTAATGATTATGATAAAGAGAACAACGAGAATGAGAAGGGAAAATATGATATCATATCCAGGGGAAATGATGCTGATTTTTTGAACGATAAAGAAAATGATGTTGCATTTGATAAAAATAATTCATCAGCCGGTAAATTATTCTCTAGTAATGATGAAGACAGTGATGTGATCTTCGTTAGTGAACCGTATGTAACAGAAGAACAAATTGCTCGTGCTCGGGCTTTATTGTTACCTGATCACTTTTATTATTTTGAAAATCTTCCTGGAACGAATGAAGATGATGATGAAAAAGAGGAATTTATCAACGCATTAACAATGAATAATATTTCCCATGAAAACGAAGATGCAAAAAATACAGAAAAGGTGATTGAAGATATCAATCCAGAAATGAAAATTTTTAGTTTAAACATTGAAAGTGCTGTCACAAACTTCATTAATCAGTTTAATATACAGTTGGAAGAGAAGTTAAGTTTTTCATTTCCTCTTCAAAATAACATATCGGAAGACTCATCGGAAAAATCTGAATTTAAAAAAACAGATTTTTCGACAAACTTTATGTTTGATACATCGAAATCGTCTAACTTTCCTATTAAACTATCGGAAATCAAACAAAAATCGTATGCATCACAAAAGATCGGTAATGAAAAAATTTCACAAAGAACACAACTAGAAAAGGAAGATAATCTCAATTCGGTTATGGATTTGTCTAAATTCAACAAAGATAAATGGGAATGTCCTGGGTGTTATTGTATGAATGATACCAATCTCTCCAATTGCCCTGCCTGCGCCACTCAGAATCCACTGTCGACAAAAGTCTCTAATCCTGTTTCTAGTCAAATTTCAGTAAATAAATCAAATCCTTTGAGTTTCGGAACATCAGTCGAACCTATCAGATTCGGTACACCGACATTGGAATCTGAAAAGACAAATACTTCAACAAATCAATCATTTTCATTCGGTACCTCGAAACCGTTTACCTTTTTTAATAAACCATCAGAAATCAACAATAACATTGGAACACAAAAGATCGATGAACAAAACAACTTACAAAAACCGACACTCGAAAAGGAGAATAATGCTAATTCGGTTATGGACTTTTCTAAATTCAACAAAGATAAATGGGCATGTCCTGGATGTTATTGTATGAATGATACCAATCTCTCCAATTGCCCCGCCTGCGCCACTCCGAATCCACTGTCGACTAAAATCTCTAATCCTGTTTCTGATCAAACTTCAAAGAAAGTCTCCGTAGAAAATTTATTTTCCTTCAGTAAACCAGATTCCTTTGGAACAACAAAAGATTCTAATAATTTAGTTTCTTCGAATATTTCAAAATCTTTATTTGTGAAACCCACGAGTCAAAATTTTGTCTTTGGTCCTTCCTCTTTGTCGAAATTAGAGACAAATAAAGTTGATAGTACGAACGTTGTTAAAAGTGGCAATAAAAAAGATGAAAACAATAATTTAAACGACAACGAAACAAGCAAACCAGTCTCGTTATTCCCATCATTATCCTCAACTACTATTCCTAATACTGGTTTCAACTTTAATCCACTGGCTTTTGGAAACGGCGCCTCTTTGACAATAGAGAACAATCAGGAATCTATTTCTAATGTAAATGATAATACAAATGAAGAAGAAAATCCAGAAGATTTCAATCCCGATTATCAACCGATTATTGCTCTACCGGACAAAGTCGATGTGATAACCGGTGAAGAAAACTCGAATTGTCTTTTCAACAAACGATGTAAACTGTTCCGATTTGTCGAAGACACATGGAAGGAAAGAGGAGTTGGGGAAATGAAGATTTTGCAATTTGAGAATGAAAAGGGGAAATCTTATCGGTTGATGATGAGACGGGAACAAGTGCATAAAGTGTGCTGCAATCAGACGATTTTTAAGACATGTCCGAATTTCATCGATCTGGAAACGAGTAGAAACAGTACTTGTTGGTTTGCCGAAGATTTTAGCGAAGGAACAGAGTTGGAAAAAGGAAAATTTGCGATTCGATTCAAGCTGGAAACAGATTTGAATGAATTTAAAGACATTGTACAATCTTTACAAGATCAATTATAAAAAGAGCAATCGAGAATGAGCATCAACAATCTTTAGACTTTCAAATTTTTGATGTTTAAAGTCTTCAAAGATAGAATTTATTCTGTATTTTTTCCATTCAAAAATTTTAATGATTAAGAAATAGAAAAAAATGTCATAAAATATATTTATATTTTGAAAATTTTATTAGTTTTTGAATTTTATTATGATTATGTTGAAATATGAATCTTTATTTTGCTTCATGCAAGCTTCACATATTATATAGACAACTTCGTCTGTTCTTTTTTATTTTATTTTCAGAAACTTTTATTTAGTTTTATTGCTGTCGAGCCGGAACCGAAAATTTATTAGTTTTTATTCTGAATTTTCTATAATTTTTATTCTTTAATAATCTTTTTTCATCTTGATAAAACAATCACTTTAAATTTTAACGAAATTTAATAATTTTTAAAAGTAAAAAGATCTTTATTTTTGATTTTAATTAAATTCCTAATTAATTTATTTAAGTAACAATAAAAGAATGATTCAAAGCGCGTACATAAAAACTGCAGAATAGAATTATGATATAGATGTTCCCAGAAATATATATTATGTTTCCAACAATCATTATTTTGTTCCCAACAATAAATATTTTATTAAAGGAAAAAACTTTTAATATAAATTGGCTTAAAATGTTTGAATTTTTTTTTTTAAAGTTAACCTTTTAGGCTAAAGATAAAATTATTGTTTGAAATTTTATCAAATATATATAGCCTCCGACAGAACGGATAACTGAGTATCTTAGAGACTACAGTACCAGCATTGACGTACAGGATAGTGAGTCATAGACTCTGTATCGGGTAGAACCCATAAATAGACAATAAAGAGCCTACTGACTTTATCGCACGGCTTTAGATGCAAGAATGCGAGCTTTCATTGCACGGGCACGCTTCAGTTTCACAGTCAGAAAGGACCAGTCATAATCCCTCGAACCGTGATTCTCTAGAGCTTTGGCTGTTTAAACGCGTCTCGTACAATGAGTCATCACATCATTTGTATTACTTAACCGAAAGTCGAGAACCACCCTTGAGATCACTCCCGAGTCCGTCTCCGCGGTACCATCGAAGGGCACTGACACATCATGCATCGCGATCTAGTTCGAAGATTTTGTACATCCTTCATCTACGTTATTTTGTGAAGCACTAATACCACTGGTACTGCCTTATGTTCGTTGATCGATCAATAAATGTCGTTTTAACCATCCATCCGTTTTATGAGTCTTGTGAACGTCAAATAAAACTTTCCTTGTTATAATTTTCCTTATCACAGATTACGCTAATGATTTTTATTACATTGTAGATTACTTTAATCTGCTCGATTACTTTTGTGTTAAAATAAATATAATTAAAATCAAATTAATTTCTGACATAGAACTACATTAATTATATTTGAAAAGATTTCCAACATTTTAAACTAATTTATATTAAAAGTTTATTCTAGTAATAAAATATTTTGTTATTGAGAACAAAATAATGATGTTTGGGAACAAAATAATTATTATTGAGAACATAATATATATTTCTGGGAACCTCTGTAATTAAAAATGAGATAATTAATTAATGACATGATAAAAAAGGTTATGAGAATTCTATATTATTGAAAATGAACATAATATAATTTGTTTATTTGCGATCGTGAGAAATTTGCATAATGAAAACTGTATATAAGGTAATTGAGTGTACACCAGTGTCCTTCAACGGGAGCGATATCGCCCCTTGGCGGCGTTTCAAGAATTGAAGGGGGTGCTAAAGGGTAAATAGGCGATAAGGAGGCGTTCGGCTACTCAAATGGCTTTTCATTTTTAAAAGTTCTATCATAGCTAAGTTCAACAAAAAATTCTACTTCTCAAGGTTCACACTAATAAATAGGAACTAACGTAATGTATGTAAGAATAAAGTTTTTATATTTTTTTGATTCCAAGGATTTTACAGGGGCACTGGAAAATTGTAGGATTAAAAAATATAGAAAAAGTGGGCGCTGTAGCTAAACAGGTTGAAGGGCACTGGTATACACAAAAAATAAATAACAATTGTTTCATTAACCGAAAAGGTTAAATTAAGTACACAAAAAATATTGATGGCGCTGGAAAGTGTAATAATAATAATTTTATCGTTAGCCGAAAAGGTTAACTTTTAAAATTATATATTTTTAAATAATAATAATTTTTCGAGTGGCCGCTAAGACCATCGAAAAAGTGTAAAGTCGGTCAGGTGACTGTTTAATACTTTCGTAATATTTGAATTAATCAGTTGAATTCAAATATATTTTTATAAAAGTAAAGTGTTTTCTGGTTATCATATTAAATTAAAAAAAAGAGCTCAACAAATTTGGCGCACAACGTAGGTGCAGAACACATATTAATAAAACTTCAAAAAATGATTTTATTGAAAAAAACTGCCCCTTCGTTGAGTTATCTTTATTTTTTTAATGCAGGTTTATTTTTTTATCTTTATTTTTTTAATGCAGGTTTAAGCCACATATAAAATAGTTAGCGGGCATATAGATAAGCAGAGTTTAAGGTACAAGTTGGGGTTCCATAAGCTATTAAACAATTTTTAAAATATTAAAAATAAAATATTCTTGAATACAAGTAAAGATGACTGAGTTGATTCTCGGTCGTTCAAGGTGTGAGCATTATGTTCAGGGACGATGGACGATTGTCTAGCAACTTTGAAATGACATGGATTATAAGTTTGATGTCACTATTATAGATTATTTAAATTTATTATTATAAAAATCATCCTAACCATAATTATTATTAATATTACAATTATTATCAAATAATTAATATTATTATATTTAGTATCTTTATAACTATTAATAAGTGATCTTCTCAATCAACCAAAAAAATCCGATTCGAAAAATCGGATTTGAAATAAAACGCCCCGATAAATCAAAAAATAATAAAAACAATAACCTTATGAAAATTATTATGTTGTTGTTTAATCGTATTAATTGAAAAATAAAACATATTGCACAACATGGTCTCTTGTTAGATTTTATTCAATACTAAATATTCTATGCTATTTTTAAACAACATTCTCGCCACAGGCGTGAGTTTACCGCAGGATCCGTCTCACCAGACATCGCTCGACTTCACGGTCGCTGTCTACTGCAATCCCACCGGTCCATTCCGTCGGGTTCTGACTGTTCCCCTCAAAACACAGGTCGGTCCCTACCGATATTCAGACTTCGCGCCGGGTCTGCGCGCTCAGTCCCTGGTGGGTCACTCGATCGCCGAATCTAACAGAACGCTCCCCCGGCAGCCGGTATCGATTCAGTCGATGCGCTGTCGGAGATTGAGACCCCCACCCAACAGTAGACAGGGGGATCGATCGACGGTACCGTTGATCCTGACGGTGGGGCCGATCGACCGAACGAACCGATGATGGACTGGCTGCACCAGCGACTCGTGTTGACTGACAAGACGCTGGTTGGTCCGGCGTTGCTTCTCGCGTTTTAGTGAGTGGGAATCAGGCCACTTCCGTTGGGTGCCAGACCCACAATAATCATCATTATTTTTAATTTAATTATTATTATTAGTGTTGTTATTATTAGTGTTATTACTATTATAATTATTATTGATAATTATTAATTTTATCATTATTAACAGCATCACAATTTGAATGCAAACATTTATTGACAACGCAAACAGTTTATTCACAACAATTCTCATTGGTAATTTTTCTTTGATTGATATAGTTTTTTTGGTTAATTTATTCAAATCTAAAAAACAATGAATGGGACAGATTAATAATAAATTTTAATTTCTCATAATTTTTATTGGATAAAAGTCATTACATAATATTTTAAATAAACATTAATTTTTAAAATATATTACATTTAATAAGTTAAAATCGTTTACTGAAAATATTATTAAAATTCATAATTATCAAACTTTAATTAATTAGTATTTAAAATTAATATCATTAAATTAATTTCATTAGATTCAAATAATTAATCAATAAACATATCAATCCCTTCTGAGTAGGAGAGTCACAAATCTAAACAGCATACAAACAACAAACTTACAACATTCCAAATTATCCCTCACATCCCCTCGATTTAAATGGCTTTAGCCATTCTACATTTCTTATTAATATTTTACCATTGTCGAGTTGCAATTCATAACTTCTTTCATGTCTCCGTCTTATTATCATTGCAGGGCCAATATATCGGTCGTCTTCTCTTGATGGATTTTCTCTCTTTATTAATACCTGGTCTCCAACTTTGAAAATTCTTCTCGTTTCTGGAGCTTTTCCTTCTTTTCCCATTCCGTTTCCTTTATCTTCTTTATTTTTCTACCAATGTCTTAATTTCCTTCCATATATTATTTCTGCTGGTGAGATACCTGTCGTAGCTTGAATGGTACTATTCATCATAAATTCTATTTCTG
>MQRK01168236.1:53937-66231 GCA_001938485.1 Girardia tigrina | reverse complement strand
GAACAATTATTTTAATTAATCTAATCTGTTCCACATCCAAAATTACTCAAATTAAAATTAAAAAATGAAATTTCTTTTCTCAATTTTACCCGTCATACATGACGGGTTATTTACTAGTTTATAAGTATTAAATCAATTTTACTATATAAATAATGATGTGAAAACCCAAATTTTTAGTAAAAGGAAAGAATGTAAATTGTTATATTATTCACTATTTTAATCTCTATCATGTATAATTGCTCTTCCTGACTACATTGAAAGTAATTACTCTAAAAACATATAATTAGTTGAAATCTAAATTTCAAAATCCAAAAAATAAGAAATAATCGTATTTACTCGAGTATAATAAACAAATAATATTTGGAGATTTTCCAGAAAGCATGCCAACTAAAATTTTCTAGCTTGTTATTTAACAATTTATGGTAATTACGTATTAACGCAACCGCAGCAAAAATTATGCCATAATGCACCAATCCTGATACAATAGTTCATACACAAACAGTTGAAAATGTGGGGCAGTGCCGAATGTAGAAACAAGAGACATTATTTTGAATCTTATTTATCAGAGATCATACGGCGATAACGTGAGATGTAAGAATGTAGACTGATCTGTTAAAAAAAGTCGGTCCATTTTCCACCTAAATATGCTTGAGTAATTTTTATAAATAAAATCTTTTGGATTTCGAAAGTGTTTTGATTTTTGATGCGGTGATGTTTATACGTAAGTACCCAATTTATTAAACCGTTTTTCTTAACCCTTCGTATATTAAAAAAATTAATTCATCATCCTACCACCAACGCCAACTGTAGGTACTAATAAATCACCGATGTTGCATAAATCGGTATGTAACAGATATGCA
The DNA here is from genome assembly GCA_001938485.1 of Girardia tigrina. NCBI lineage: Eukaryota > Metazoa > Platyhelminthes > Tricladida > Dugesiidae > Girardia > Girardia tigrina. The sequence continues at coordinate 65,371 of MQRK01168236.1, read as the reverse complement.
ACAGTGATTTAAAATGTGATGTGTTAATAATTAGAGATCCTGTAAGAGTTACAACGATTTGTTACAGAATTGTCACACCATGTTACGAAGGGTTAATCTAATTTTATCAGAACAGCAATTAATTAAAACTTAAAAAAATCGTAAACAATTTATTTAACAAAAAAACATTATAGATTTATATAAATATTCAAATAAAAATAAATCAATAGATGGAATATCAAAATGAAAACATTTAATTTCAAACCAGCAGTTCAGAGTCTTTTATAAGTTGTTCTTGGAATCTAAATCGGAAAATACTATTTTCGGTAAATAGAAATGCATTGTCTGTTCCGTCTGAGCACAGATTGATAAGATACGGGGAATTTGGTGCGGAAATTTTCTTAATCACCGGAACTCCAGCGGTTTCATTCCAGGAAATATAACACAAATTATGTAATTCTTCATCGATCGCCAAAACATAACCGTCCAGAACAACCAAAGGTCCCAAATTATAACCGGCTAATCTCCAACGATTCGATTCTAAATTCGCCCGTAAAACGTCTTTATTTCCGTCGGTTTTTTTAAAACAACATCGAAAACACATAATTCGATGTTCGGGTTTGGAATCGTTTTCGGTGGACTGTTTCTTCAAACTAACCCATGTTTTATCCGCCGGTCCGTGGGCCGCCACATACAACGGTGTATATCGAGACTGCTCGTCGCCCAGGGTGATATAATACGGTCTTAAAGCGAAATCGTTATTCAATTTCGATATTTGACACGTCCATCCCTCTTCCTCAATTTTCGGCGACAAGATTATCAAATTTCCGTCTTTATCAATATCGAATTTCTCGAATTTCGGAAACGTGTATCGGCGAGTGAAAGCGACGACGTTTTCGTCGATATCGTATTTGACAATTGCGTAGAGAATCGTGTCGTCTGCGGTTTGGATTTTCCCGCTGACATAAACGAACTCATTGAAACAGCGAATCTCAATCGGAGTGATCGGATGGTTTTGGAATTTCGGGAACCAAATCCCGTCACAATTGAATATCGTGTCCGATACAGATAATCGAAAAATTTGATTTTCATCCTCGAACGACACGAGCATTGTCGATTGGTAAATGCAACTCGATTTCACTCGTCCGCCTTTTCTTCCGAGAATCTTCTCCCAATTTCCCATCAATTCCACTTGATAACACAAACTACCATCGAGGCTTTGTAACAAGGTCGACGGGTAATGGTCCTGAGCTTCCAGTTCGATATCGTCGTCGAATTTCAATAAGACTTTCTCGGCGTCATCACTTGGTATGTAAACACTGACGATTTTCGAAAATCGGTCTTTGAAATTACCTTTTTCATTACGTTTCTTAACTGGGGTAACGGTCTTGAGAATCTGTTGGTTATCGGGATTCTGTTGATTCATCGGTTGGTAATTAATTTCTTGATTCATTTTTTATTAATATTATTATATTTGTTTTTCAATTTCAAAAATCAAAATAGAAAAAAACAATTTTATCATCAAATTTTTTAAATCAATAAAATAAATTTGTCGATATTCAAACAATTGGTTGCTATTTTAAGGAACGAAATTTCATTTGATGCATGTTGTTGATATTGTTGTATAATGAGTCATTTTGTTTTAAATTATTAATTTAATCGTTGAAATAATTTGATTACCTATTTGAAAAATAAAAAATTATGTGCTATTTGTCGTTGCATTTAGATGCGATGAGAACTTATCATCGATTGAGAGTTGTTTTTTTGTGTAAATTACACGATTTTTACTATTACTCATTTTCTTATAATCTAAAGTGTTTTTTGGATAACAAGAAAACGTATTTGATATTTAATTATTGAAGTATGTTAGTCCGATTTTAATTCAAATTTTTAATTAAATCTGTTTTCTTAAGTATCAATATTAATGTTATTTGTATTTGTTTGTCAATATTGAAATTAAGCTTTAAATATCTAATTTATAATTCGGATTATTTAAACAAATCATAATTTTTTAATAACATTTGGAAAATAATATATTATAAAAGCCCATGTCACTCACTGCTTCACTAACGCTCATATTATGTAATCAGACCCACAAATTTTTTAAGAAACAAATTAGTTGAAATAATAATTTTTGTATATTCGAAAATTAAAGGTCATTTGAAATTATTTATTAAAGTGATAAAATACGCTTTCTTTATTGATTATAAAATCATTTCAAAAATTTACCTTACAGCGTTAGTGAGGCAGTGAGGCAGGCAGTGAGTTACTTGGGCTTTTATAATATAAAAAAAATTGAACCCCCGGAAAGAGAGGGCCGAGCGCGCTAGTTAATGAGAATAAATTATTTATAGTATTTTTAATTACTTTGTATTTTACATTTAAGTTTTCGTTATAATTTCAGAATAAACTAGAATTGCATATAATCAGGTTGACCTTAAAATTAACCTAAAAAATATATTTCTGGACTTTATTATCAACGATTTTTGTCTTTCTTTTTTAAATATAAAAGAGTTGATACAAATTACCTTATCTTAACACCTTTAAGATAGAAAAAAGTCTTAATCCAAACCCGATTTATTTTTTCTAAACACAAAAGATGTATTAGATGATGTCATTAATCTTCCTTGTTTTTATTATATGCTAAACGCAAATAGTGAACAGCATTTGGTGGAATGAAGTTCCTATCTTTCCGCAAAATGTTACCAAGAATAGAAAAGAAGCGTTCAACATCAGCCGAGTTGGGTTGGCAGTTAAGCAGCAACGAATAAGTGCTGGGAGAAATATACTGTCGTTTATGATGGACGACATCAAGTATTTCGTTCTTTTCTAAACGTTTTGCTATGTAGCCAGTTATATTGAACGGATAATCTTGAAAAGATACAGTACTTAAATCATTGTACGCTGCTTTTATAGTATATGAGCTGATTTGGATGGCCGATAATTTTCATGACCACGTGACACCTAATGTTTGGCCTCCTAGCTCACCAGATGTCAATCCTTTGGACTTTTACGTGTGGGGCGTAGTTGAGAGGGACTCCAATAGTCATTCCCACAACACCATTACAGCTCTCAAATCTGWTATAGTGGATGCAATGGCAAACATTCCAAAGACCCATCTAATTACTGCCTGCAGTCGGTTTCGACGACGTGTAGAGGCCGTTATTGCCGCTAATGGCGGTTTCATTGAATGATGTAGTCACATTGAATGTACGTGTTAATATATGTAAAATTTTAAATTGTAATAAATGTTATTTTTCTGTTGTATATTCATTTTTTGAACTTTATGTCATTTTGTTCTCAAATAGCTGCCGCACCCTGTATATTCTCGTGCGTTAAGGCTGTTCTAACATGGGTAATAAGAACTTCACCACCTGTGATTTTTCTCGCTGTTTATAAATAAATATACAATAAAAATTTAAAAAAGCAAGAATTTTATTTCAATGAAATAGAACTTATTAAAAAATGTCTCGCTTTTTAAACTTTTATTGTATTTATTACTCTAAATAATTAACAATACGCATTTTTCAATATTTTGACCGAACGTCAAATTTAGACCTTATTTTGACCTAATAACTTCCTTCACAATATGGTTGTGCTTTAAAAAATAACAGATTTGTGTATAATTTTTAAAAATAACTTTACATTTCAATTTTGACTTTTGGTCACCCTGCATATAATATTAAAAAGTTCAGGTAAAGCACCCAAAAATACGAATTTTTACTTAATACATAAATGTATGTTTATTACATTTAGGTAATATTTATCAAAACATATTATTTATGCACACAAAAAAAATTTCGGCTTAGTGGATAAACAAAAGTTACCCTTAAACAAATCCTTAATATTTATCTACCTAATTAAACTTTATCCAAAAGGCAACCAATTCTCTCATTGGTATTTTTGAATGGATGTGCACTCAGGTTTCTGTGTAATCCACTGAATGCATGAAGTGAAGCACTTGATCGTTTTCACATGAGCCTGTCCCACTGATTCGTCTTCGAAGTTCATTATTCAGTCGGCTCCACTTTAGCGGATACAGCTTTAGTGGATAATCCGCTATAGTGAATAGAGAGTCTTCGGTCCCTTTTTTTGTTATTGATATCAATGGTAAACATGTCCGGTTTAGCGAATACCGGATAAGAGGATAATTCGTGAATAATTTTCTACAGTACCAAGGCTATTGACCTTATTATAAATTACTCCGCTTTAGTGAATAGTGTCAGTACATTGGCAAAATTTTATTGCCTACGATAGCCACACATCCTACTCTCTCATACACACAGAGAAACAGTGACGAATTTAACCTCTTCACCTCTTGCTAACAACTACAGTGGCTTGCAGTTAACTGCACTGAATCAGCAGTTAACCGCACTGAATCAGCAGTTAACCGCACTGAATCAGCAGTTAACCGCACTGAATCAGCAGTTAACTGCAAATATATGCCAAAATTAAATTAAAAATAATTTTCACAAAATTCATTCGCTCAATACAATTCAATTATGGATAAGAAAAAAGTTAAAGTGTTGACACTGCAGCAAAAAGTTGAAATTATTAAGTTGATTGAGCAAAAAGAAACACAGACGGCAATAGCTAAGAAATATGATGTAGGACAAGCTGTAATATCTAGCATATCTAGTAACAAGGATAATCTTTTAACTGATAGGAAAATAATAAAAATCCGAACATGAAACGAAAACATGCTGGACATGCGGCAGACGTAGAAAATGCCTTTGTTGCATTGGTTCAGTTATGCATCAGGTAGACAGCTGCCATTAAGTGAACCAATTCTCAAATCTAAAGCAGAGCAGATTGCAAAGGAGCCTGGAATCAATAGAATGAACTTCATAGCATCAACAGGGTTGTTAGAACGATGGAAACAACGCAACGATACCAACTTTATGAAACAGCATGGTAAGAAACAGGATGCGGATAACTGTAGTGCTGAACGATGGATCACTGATGTGCTTCCAGATCTGCTGAAAGATGTTCATCCATGCAATGCATGCTGATGAGACCGGGATATACTGGAAAGTTCTTCCAGATATAATATTAGCGTTCAAGAATTCATCTGTGTCCGGTGCTAAGATCTGCAAAGAGAAATTAACTATTCTTCTTGCTGCGAACATGGATGGATCAGAAAAGTTAAAGCAGTTTGTAATCGGAAAGAGTCAGAATCCACGATGTTTCAAAATGTTAAGAACTTCCCAGTTATGTATGAAGCCAACCGCAATGCTTGGATGGTGTCTGACCTGTGGTATAAGTGGTTACTGAAGGTTGCTCGTTCGATGAAGCTCCTAAATAGAAACATTCTGTTATTCTGCAACAACTGTGCATCTTACAAAACCGATATTAAGCTAACAAACATTAAACTAACCTTCCTGCCACCAAATACAACGTCGTTGATTCAACCGCTCGATATGGAAATCATTGCGAACTTCAAAAGGCACTACAAGTTGCTCATGCTTCGTCAACTCATTTTAGTAATCGAAGGTACTGCAGCTCAGATAGCACGAAAGCTTTCTCTTCTTAATGCGCTACAAATTGTCATACATGGATGAAATAGGATTGAAACAACAACGATTGCGAACTGTTTTCGACGCGCGAACTTTGTGAACTTCATAGCATCAACAGGGTTGTTAGAACGATGGAAACAACGCAACGATATCAACTTGTCGATGCAAACTCAGACATAACACTCGATGAGGCTATCATTTACAAACCGGATGATATGAACATGAACTCCGAACCAGCAACCGTTTGCGCACCACCAACCCTGCCAATGACTCTGCAGGCCATTGATGTCATTCAGAAATTTCTGGAAGCAAATGGCTGCAACAACTATGATGATGTGTATCAGATGCAGAATAAAAGTCGAACAGAAAACTGCAAAGCAAAGTTCTATTCTGGACTACTTCAAGAAACATTAATAAACTTGTTCCTACATTTCACTGTGGACTACAACTGTTCTATTAAAATTTATTGCATGAATGTGTGTTTATGTACATATGTGTACATGTGCATGTAGTGTATATGGGTTCAAAAATATAGATAAAAAGGCATGAAGTAAAAAAGAAAAAAAAATAAAAAATAAAAAACAAAAACAAAAAAAACATGTGCCTCCTTTGTCTGCAGTGTCCTCGTCACAGGAGGTGGAAACAGCATTAAGCTGGCTAATAGCAGACAATGTACATGTACATGTATACATATGTGTGAATGGGATAGTCCGCTTTAGTGGATAATTTTAATTAGTCTACAAGCTATCAACTAAAGCGGAGCTGACTGTACAGCTTTCATTCTTAACATTAACTGCAAATACTGCAGTAACATCTTCAATAAGATCGATCTTCTACATTCTGTTATTTTAATAATCTAATGTTCCAATCATACTAAAAATTCTAATTTTTAATTATAGTCTCTTCATAATTATTAAAATCTCATCAACTTTATCGTGTATGCTATTCATCTTTGTGTTAATTTTTTGTATGTTTTTTAATCCATTCTTTAAAGTAGTTTGCAAAATAACTTCCATAACTCAGAAATTAATGTCACTACCTGTAATTTGGTGTACATCAATATTTCTCTCTTTTTTTCATAACTTCTGAATCAGATGAAAATGGCCATTCGGGTAAAAAAGATTCCGTATTAACGATGATTTTTTATATTACACAGTGTTTACTTATGCTTGACACCTGATTTATTCAGAGTTTATTATAAATAGGATAATAGCAATAAAACTACAGGTACATAACCAATATATAATTCCAATAAAACCTCATCAATATCACAGAAAATATTCATAATTCAAAAAATTGAAATTTAAAAAAATTATTTCAGTAATTTAGATAAAATTCTGCTGTTGATCGCAAAGTTAGCATGGAAGAGAGGTTGTGGTGAAACAGCATTGGTTAGGTTCTCAAAAAGACATCGAAATTCTGACCGGGTTGGAATAAGACGTTGCGAGAATGGCAAAGATTAGAAGAAAAGTTTTTACTTTCGTAATATGGAGTTTAATAATTTGACGAAGACCAAATATTAATTTTATTACAATCCATTCCTTGATTGGAGATCCTATCTTTGAAATCAGAGCAATACGTTCCGTCCTTTAATTTATTTTTTATTTTGTCAACGTGATAGCACCATTAAGGCGACTTTCAGATGACATTTTAACATCAAAAACAATTATAATTTTCAGTATGAACACAAATCGAAGCCATAACCATAAATTTAACACCGATTTATTTCATTTAAACATAAATTAACGCGTTAAAGCTTTATTTCTTAATTTCCACTTTACAACCTTTTATTTCAAATCAATAACTTTTTACCGCATTTAAAATATTAAAACAAAAACATTTTTCATTATTTCATCCAAAAATAAAACCTTTCTCTTTAAAAAAAATTAAATTTTTTATATAATATTATAAATTCTTTTTTTAATGAAAATAACAAAATAACATTGGAATACAAATGACTTCATGAAACACAGATAGACGGAATAAAATATTTCAATAAATTCACCAGAAGTCACGAAGTTCAGCAACACAATTAATGGAGTTAAATGTCAAGTACATATTTTAACTGTTAGAAATAAGTCAGTCAGATCAAACCCACATCTGAACTATAACATCTGATTTTCGAACAGCGGTTTTTTTTCTGAAAATAAAAATAATGGTTTTTAACAACTGACTTTACTTCTTTTAATAACTACAATGAATAATTTTTTGGGAAGATTCTTATCGAAGAACCAGTTTTCATTTAGAAAAGAATTATACACCCGCAAACAATAAAAAATACGATGCATTGAAATATGAAACGAAAAAAGGTATATATAAATATTTTAAATTTATCACACTTAATATATTTATTAAGTAAAATTATTTTATTCTACTAAACATAAAAAATCTCACGATTAAATCTTCGAAAGACCAGATATGAACGACTGTATAACGTCGTTGTATGTTTAATTGTTTAAGTATTTTTACTATTCTATTTGAAATTTATTTGTTTACCAGTTTTTTCTATAAATATATATCTACATGTCATGTTACCTGCTATGCAAATGAATTTCACTCATCCAGCATTATAATGCAATGATTTTCAAGTACAACGTTAATCTTCTAAAGTATAGCTTCGATAAATTTTTACTTATTTTTTTTACCATTTTTTATGACATTAAAAGTCCGATTGCTTTCAATGCACAGAGACACAAATAGAAAATCTGTGGGTTATAGTGAAATATTACGATTGCATTGTGGTTTGAGGTAAACCGTAGGAAGAAAATAACAGAGAAAGGTGGAATTCGGAGATTGTCTAGAGTCTGGAAACCTGCACACTTAAAATCATCTAACCGCGCTAGTTGTCAGTTGGTTCAGTCGAGATTCAGGTTCGTTACTCCCACTTTCATCATATTCAAGGAGTTTGATCCTCTTTGTATCGATTGTTCTATTCTGGCTATTTTCTAACTGGAATTCCACCGTCATCGTCAAACCATTGAGGTAAGGTGTTGCGGCAGCAGCGCAGTGGAAGCTTTTATTATATCTTGACCCACCGCGGGTCACTAAGGGAAGAGGAAAGTGTTCGGTCACGTCATTGTCATTTTTATTATCATTTATGTTTTGACTAAATTTCCTATTTTTATTATTTTTATTAATATTTTTAATTTTATTATTTTTATTATTATTATCATTTATTTTTATATAAGTAAACACAATAATTATACAAGGACATACATTTATTAATCGTCCGAACGCACCGACCGATTTGGGAATATCTGAACACTTGATCTTTCTTTCGCAATCATTAGAACCACTTGAGGACCCACCGATGAAATAATCTGGTTGAAATAATTTCCCAAGAATCGAATTCAGTTCGTAATCGAGAGTGATACAATTCAACTCAACCATGACGCTGATCGACGCACACTCTCCATGAACTCCCGAAGTAACGTAAACGTCGTATCTCTGCAATCGCTAATCACTGTCGCTTTCGTGAACACCAGTGGTCGGTTTGACACCGTGTTTGTTGGTGATTATTTCCCAAGACTTCGTTCCCATACTGTTTCTATAACTTTGAATTATTCTCATAAATTTATACCATTTATCAGGAATGTCTTCACAAATTTTGATATACAATCTCCGATCGATAATTTTTACACGATTATTTTCAAACGTCTTTACAAAATAATCCACATTAAAAATATAGTCGAATGGCATGAATAATTTTCTTAGATAATAATTGAAATCAATCTCTCGTATAAAACTCTTTTATTATTATTACATTCACAAATTAGCGGAGTTACCGCGAATATTTTCAAAATAACTAATAACTAAACGTTTTAAACAAAACGTAATTTAATGTTCATTTCAATATATATATACACATAACCATATAAATATATATATATCAATTTAATTTTTACTTAAAAACAATAAAATTTTTTTTCTTTTTTTAATAAAATTTACTTATTTTAAAAATTCTAAATTTAACGAAACCGAACATAAGGTGTTTCGTTAACCACAATTTAATGTAATGGCGGCCTCCCCACCTTGTCACGCTCTTCCACTTGATCAAATAGGTGTATTGTGACACGAGCTGGAAGAACATATTGTCTACAATTCTCAGCTTTTAATTCTTCACTGTCTACTGCTGTCCTGATTGAGTCTGAGCAAATACTTTCGGCACCACCAACTTTTTTTTAACATAACAAGGTTAATGATCGGATCACACCATCTGTATTTGGGGTCACGTTGTACCAAGAGACCATTTCGCCAGTTTGTTTCCGTTCCGAATGGCCATTCTTTTTATCATACGGTAGCTGGTTTCTACAATACCATTTCAATTGTGACGGTTTACACATAGAAAATGCACCTCAACGCTTGCCTTTTCAAACAAATGATCGCGGAGGAACAACTTGTCATCTCAGAGTAAAGGTCAGAGGCGCGTTCTTCCAGAATTATCGTCATCACTGCCGTTTTGTTGATTTCGCAGATCGTTGCTGTTGCTTCAAACTTGCAGCACGATGATCTGAAGTCACTGGAACCATTGAGAATGTAAAACCTCCCAGATGAACTTAATTCTTTTCATTAATTTTTTGAAAACTTGTAGATAACACGGAAAAGATTTTATTTATTTTTCCACCCTCGCCCTTACCTTCCAACTATTAAAACAACTATACATAAACCAATATTACGTTAAATTACACACTGGTAATTCTAAATGCTTTACGTTTATTTACCCCACGAAGCTTTAAGTAAGCAAAGACAAATTACAATAAATTATTGGAGGAATCATTTCCCAAATCTAAATATGGTTTTAAATACTTAATTAGTAATGCTTCAGCTAGTATTATCTTATATAATAATCCAATTCTGTAGGTGATTGAATGATTGATTGATTCTATGCATAACGCTCATATTATTTATATACAACTGTAAGTAGATAATTAAAGTAATTTACTTTTTTTGGCAAAAATCGTTTTACAATTATCTACAAATGTTTATACTGTTTTTTTGCAATTTTAACCCATTTACCCTGATGCTATCGAGTTATTATCGCTTATTATTTGTATTATTATTACTATTATTCTTATAGTTTCTTTTTACTTATTATAAAAATTTTAAATTAAAAAAAATAAATTTAAAAAAATAGAAAAATTAAATACCTAGTTCGAAATAATAAATTATAACTACGATTTATAAATTAAAACAGAAACTTTCAAAGACGAAAATTTAGTTCCCTCGTCATACATAACGGGTTTTATTATAGGAACAAAATAATTTAGAGAAATTATTGAAACTAATGAAAATTGTAGCAACCAACAAAGACCCGCACACCGGACTAAAAATCTCTAGTAAATTATAATACTGAATATTTTCACTTGAAATATTAGTCTCAGCTTTTATAACATTTCCATTTATTTTCAAGTCAAATAGATGTATTAAGTATATGAAAAATTAGAAGATATTTCTATCTTTCTATTTCTGTAGATCAATTACAGAAATGTTTTAATCGTCCAGCTTTCAAAAATTATTCTTATTCACTAAAACAACTTGTTTATTAAAAAAAAACAATTTCTTGATGAATTTTCTTTTCATATTTGTTATTTGAATATATAGTTCTCAATTTAGTTTTATTATTTCTAGGTAATTTGTTATTTAATCATTCCATGTTTACAAAATTTTAATTGTTTCTGACTGTTATTTTTGAAAGTCCTGATTAAAGACATCAATTAAAAAACGGTTATATCTCTTCATTTTCAATTTTAAATATTGAGTCAAGTTAGAAAATAATTAGACCATTAATCACTCATAATGTCCAAATTTAAGATGCTCATATGAGAAGTGGTTGCAACCTCAATATCAGGATTCATTTTTTTAACACCAAAATTTATTTATATAACAATTCACATATTTAAAACAAATTTTCCTGTTAATTTAATTATCTCGACCCAAAT
>MQRK01168236.1:31707-48837 GCA_001938485.1 Girardia tigrina | reverse complement strand
AATTATCAGAAAATCAACGCAATCCATCAATTTTTCAATATCCGATAATTAATTGTGATTATTAAATATAATTTAGTGATGGATATTTGTTCTCCGAGTGGTGTTCCCACAGATTCTAACAACTATAATTCAACATTACTACAATCCAATATCATTTTAAAGCTTATTTACAATTTTAATTCTACCATTAAAGCCAATATTATTTATATTCAAATATCATTCACCATATTATTACGATTAGATGTTATCTAAAATTATTGTCGTTCATAATCAAACAGTAGTCACCATCAAATATCATTAAATATTTATTTAGGTTATTTAGGTTTAACAGTTACCGATAATCAAATAATACACACTTTATTTATAATATTTATAAACGATACTTACAATTTACCCTCAATAGATTAAGAAAGCTATAACCATTCCTTTGTCGATAAGGGGTTAACAATGCCAATTTCTGAAGACATACTGTTACTACATCTCCACTTATCCCCTACAATACTCGCATTCTCCTTCCAACAATGACTCTATCTCTAAAGCTGTCTCTCTCTAGCTTCCCTTCGTTTTTATTATCAACCATTTATATTACCAACCATCAATTTATATACACGCTTTTACTAACCGTATTCACTATACATAATCTATACAACCGTTTTGTGCTTTCAATATCATTAATCAATTCGCCATTCTACACTAATCCCTATACATAGATATTTACACACCACTCCCTTCGATTCAATCGACTATCCACCCCTTCAACCTCACTCATATCTTGTACTACACCAAAACCAGTCTCATTGTCATTTTCTCTGGTCTCTTCGCCAACTAAGAGGGTGCCCCTTTTTATCATTGACATATCAGTGATTAGTAACGACAATAATAATAAAAGAAAACTTAAAGCGAATAATTTTAATCTATGAAAATAATACTCCCTCTGTCCCATATTACTATATAGTTATTACTATACAGTAATAATTAATTACTATACAGTAATATGGGACAGAGGGAGTATAAAATAAGAGTTATCAACCATAAAATATATTAATTAACAAAAATGATTATCATAACATAAAACAAAATATACTCGTTGAAATATTTAGTTATAAATTTACACCTTCTCTTCTTTTTATTGCGAACAAATAAATTGTGCAAAAAATTTTATGAAAAATCGTGTGCCGGTGAAATTACGTGTTTAAGTTTTTTTGTCAAAATTTGTGTCACTTGTGCAGAGTTGCATCGGGTATTTATACCCGATTGGGCGCATATATTGTCCGACGCGTTCTGGCATCCTCTGTGTGAGGACTTAATTTAGCTGTTTTTGCCAGATTTTCATGTATGTTTTGGATTGGTGCAGCTGCTGGTTTGCAATTATGTGTATCCTGTTTATCTGAAAATCCCTCGTTCCTGGAGGTTCGCAGCGAAATGTCGGCAGTATATTTAAGAGATGTTTGTTTGCTATTCAACGACAGGATGGAAGAGAGGGGGTCGTTATTGCATGATAATCATTACTGGTTTCCTTTGACATCTGTTTATCTTTAGGTTGCTACCCGTATTCGTACATTGCCTCCAGGATGTCGCTGCCATTCCATTAGTTATTTTGATGCGTCTATCTGTTGGTGATTGTTGCGACTGTTTATCCTGGCTCGCGGATACAGGACGTGTGTTTACAGGATGCCATTATTCTACGATTATTATCGCTGAGGGTAATTACACATGTCATTCTGGTAAGTGGTTCGTACGGTTATTCGCTTCGGTTTTAACTATCACTGATTCAGGTCGTCAGAGGGCATGTTTACTTCTCGTCTGCGGATGCATCCGGAAAATCAGGCGGTTACATGATTCACGTTGAATCATCCCGATAATTTATTTAATTAATTAAGGATTTTTTAATTAAATGTTTAAATAAAATGGTTCGGTAAAGCTCTCTGGGTCGGTAGAAAAATGAGGTGAACTCTGGCTCCGTCTGACATAATGCCTATGGATCCTTGCGGTCTGTGGGGTTAATTGTGTTAGATGGGGCCTATCTTAACATAATGATGAATAGTTGAGTTAGACTATTCCCCTTTTCTTTGGTAATTTTCGAAAAGATCGGATTGCAACAATATATATATATATATATATATATATATATATGTATGTCTTTTCATATTTCATATTCATATTTTTTCATGTTTGTTGATTTGGAATGTTAATTGTTTTAATATGCTAAAATGTAAAAAGCGGAATCTCTGCAGAATTGTTGTCAAGGTTTTAAATAAAAAATATCAATTTTCAAACGCTGTGTTTTGAATTTTTCTTATCAAATCAAAAATCAATGAATGAAAATGTAGAAGACAAAAAATGGAAAGAATTGTACAAATTGATCAAACTTTCAATTAATTTCGCGTACGAAAATCGTTTGATCGACGGAAAATTCGACAGCCATATCGCGAGTGTTGTGCGCCTATTGTCGACAAAGAACGCGATTCGTCGAGTCGTTTCAATTTGTTCAGAGTTATCGCAAATCTGTTGGACATTAACAAAAGATTTTACAAGAAATTTCCCAACAATTTCCATTTCACATTGTTGAATACGATGTTGGATTTGGTGAAACTGATAATCGTTAATATTTTGTGTATGACGGACTATATGGACTAAAAATAATGATTGGATGCGAAACGCCACTCCACTCATTATTAAACATTAAATTATATATTTTCAATTTTAGTTCTTTAATTTTAATTTTAAATACTAAATTTTAATATTCAATTTTGCTGCTTCATTAAATAATTATAAATTACAATCAATTTTTAAGTTATATTAATCCTTAAAATTTTTATATTCACATAAAATTAAGCACAATATAGTTTTTAACTTTATTTGTGTTAATCCTAAAATTTTATAGGTTAAACTTTTGTAGATGAATTTAAAATTTATTTTAGTACTTTTATTTCAAAATGTTTTTCAATAACAATTTTTAAAATCTAGTTCAATGAAGTATTTTTAAATATTTAGAATTAAATATTTTTAATAAAATATCTTTTAAATGTTTTATGCGATACATTTTTCTAAAATTAAAAAAAATACGAGCTCACCAAAATCCTAAATATTTATTTTCTTAATTATTTTCTTTTTTTCTGATTATTTTTCGGAATTTTAAAGAGTCGTTTTTCATTGTAACTCTTCAACAATCATAAATTAAATCTCAAAACTTTCAAAAAATTTCAAATCAATGCCAACAAATCTTAATCCAGATTAAAAAAACCAACAACAAAAAAATCCAACAAAAAACAAAACTAAAATCGGAAATAATAAAAAAAGAAACAATCACGATCGATTTTTTCATTTGTTTTCATTTAGATTTTAATTTGATTTTTAAATAATAATATATTTTCAATTTAATTCAGTTCAGACAGTCTAAATCATAAAACACTCACAAATATTAATCGACAACTAGATCCGAAATACAACATGCACTGCCTCATTCAAAATAATTTACACAAGAAAAACTTTTTATAATTGAAAAAATTATTTATATTAGAAAATTGTTTTTTTTACAAAACTGCACCATGTTAGGAATCTCCATAAAATCTAAGCCTTTATATGTCTCCTCTAATTCAATAAAAAAGTGATAAATTAATTTATTTAAACAAAATTTGATGAATAAAAGCTTTATTTTTAAAGTTACAATTTTGATAAAGTTACAAATTTCGGATTGGATTCTAGATCCATTATTGTTTGAAGCTGTGAACAAACTTGATAACTCTGAAGCCAGAATTTCTATATCTGAAGTATGATTGTGAGACGAAAATCATTTTAGGGCAGAGCAGTTACGACTTAGTCTGGGTGAATATTATGGAAAATTTCGAGTTCAATTGTTGTGCGATGGAAATTTGTAAAATTAATGGAAATAAAACATGTAAAAAGTGTTCAATTGTTCAAAAAAAGTGTTGCATGTTATGTTTCGTCATAATAAAGAGATTGTTTATATTCTGTATTAATTCGTCAACTTAACAAAAACTAATAAAAATGATTAAATCTCCTTACAATTCTTTGATAAATAATAATCCAGTAAAAGAAATTGTTTCGATTTATCCGATTAATTCAAATAGAGCTTTTAAAGTACATTGGCTGAATATTGCTCACTTAGAAACTCTGTTCTCTGGTTCTAAATTTAATGTGGAGGCACGGTTTCCTTTCCAACTATCATATCTATCATTGTTTGAATAGTTATTTCTGCTAGCTCGTTTGATTGATGTTGAAATGGGCTACTAAATCTTTGTTCTATTCCGTATCTTTTGTAAAAGTCTTTAAATTTTTCACCAGTCAAACATTTTCCATTTTCTCTTAATATTGCTTTTACTTCCCACAAGTAGGGGAAAAATTGGCATTCGGCACCACCCCCGGGGGGTTTACCCCTTACCATCGCGACAGTCGCGGTTACCATAACAACGATCGCGGTTTCCACGGCAACGGTTCCGGTTTTCTTGGAAACGCTTCTGATTGGTTGTCGTTACCATACCAACGGTAGCGATTACCCAAAAACGTTTCTGTTTGGTTAATAATCCCCTAGCAACGGTTCTGATCACCCTAGACTAGGCGATATCTTGATATTTTCTAAAGATAAGAAAGACATCTACAAAGAATAAAAAAATTGTTTCAAGAAATCAAAGAATCAGGTTTAAGGATAAATCCAGAGAAATACCAATATCTAGTAGAAAAGACCAAGTTTTGGTCTACGTAATAAGTAAAGATGGTATAGAAACTGATAAAACAAAGATTGATGCGATTAACAAGTTTCAAAATTCATCATGTATTAAACATCTAAGGAGTTTCTTGGGTTTGACAAATTATTACAGGAAATTCATAACAGATTATGCAAGATATTGAAAAGTTTTAGATGGCATGTGTGGCAAAAACAAGGATAAGAAAATAATATGAACAAAAGCATGTGACGAAGCTTTTCAGAGATTAAAAGAAAGAATGGTAAGAATTGTAATATAAAATACAAACTATGCTCGAATAACTATTCATCATGAACATTCAAAATACCAATTTTCCATCATGGTAGGAAGAAAAACATTTCTAAACACATATCGATTTGGAAATATTCCAAATAATATTTTTTGTTGTCAATAAATGTTAAAATGAGGTGTTAACATCTCAAAGTAGTTATCGAAGAGTTTACCCATGTGCATAGGAACGTTTTACAAGACATATTTTCATAATATGTTGGCTGTTTGTTATACATATTTATATTAACTATTTGTTAATAAAAATGATCAACAATTCCTAAAGACAAATAAATTCAAAGAAATTATTTAATTGAATTATTTTCCGCTCTTAGTATATACTCTACAACTTCCTATAATGCCCCTATGAGATTATTCTTTTTTTAAAAAAAGTTCGAAAAAGAAGGATATGCGGGATTATTAGAAATTTTTAAACATAAATTTTTTTTAAGAAAATCAAATTTATTTATCAATTTCTGAATAACTAAATTCCGAATACTAAATAATATTTATTACGAAATCTAAGGTTTTTTTAAAAAATTATATTTCGGAATGAATAAACATTTATTTCGTAATAAAGGTTATATTAAAAAAACAATATATATTGTATTACTAATCTGTTAACACATTTAAAAAACAAAAGTTGAAACCATCAAGAAAAGTATTTTTTAATAAAAAAAATCCACTATAACTGAAAAATAGTGTTACTTATAGCTATAAGTAAATAATTTTATCAAAATATGCTAAATGATTCAGACGTTAAGAACAAAAGAAAATTTTGAATGAAAGTGAATAAATTTATAATTTTAGTTTAATTCTCTTGAAACATTTTCTAACATGTTTCAGTAGTGTTATCGGTAAAATACTGTACTTATGCTTATGCTATACCTATGACGAAGGTTACTGTTATATACTCAAACAACCATTACATCATTTATGTCTTTTGTTAAAGTACTTTTATGATTGGAACTTTTAGTATGACTAATTTTTATAAAATTCAGCAAACTTTAAGTGGTTTAGTAAAAATCTAATCGTGATAATAATTCAAGTCACTAAAGATATTATTTAGACTACGAATACAATGAATTCATAATGTTTATATAACGGATAACTAATAGTATAATCATACCTAATATTATCACCACTCAATTTTTCAATAACATTTTAGTGATACTATTTTCATCCTAATAGTATAATTATTACAAATTTTTAATGATAGTTCGTGATACTTTTCCGATAGTATTACTGATACTATATATCTCAAAATAAAATTAGTTAGTGAAGGTAAATATATTATAAAAATATTTTTTGTGTTTTGATTTCGTTAATGGTAAACTTGAATTATCATAATTGTTGATTTTTCGAGAAATGAAAATAATAGATTTTTATTAGTATAAAAACTAAAACTAAAAAAAAAATCAGTCGTTAGAGGATTAAGGATTGGATTTAGTCATCTCACTTTCCTTAACTGTTTTTTATCGTGGTCTGTTTTCTTGATTTCATTCTACTGGTTTCTAAAGGATTTATATCGCTAGGATGATGGTATCAAAAATTGATGTGAAAAATTGAAAAATACGCCGAAAGGAAATTAGTGTATCTTCAAACTCAGTGTTAAGAGGGAAACGATAGGCTCATGGATGAATACATTAATGAAAATTAATTTTCGAATCAATTTTACCAAACTGAAACTAAAAAGTACTGATTCAATTTTGTATAAATATTTTTCAATTAACCAAATTTTATTATTTTTACATAAAAAATATTATCTTTTATTAAATTAATTAATATTGAAAATATAATTTTAAATTATATCTTTTCCAAACCCGAGGGAAAGATTCATTTAAAATATTTTTATAATAAGTATCAACATTATTTTCATGCCCCGTAGGATTGATTTATATTTAGTTAGAGTTTCTTAAATCTATTACATTAATAAATAAACCAATTTCCCATGTCATTGTAAATATGAGTTTGTTTCTTTCCGTGATACAATCATTTGTCTGTGTACATTTTTGAGAATTTTTATTTTATGAGATAAAAATTCATCAAAAAATAATCAACTTTCTAATTATTCTACAAATACATTATTGTTTCTCCGATCTGAACGGGAACAATTTATGTAAGTGACTTCAAACGATAAATCGCTTTTGACATGAAGTGTTCGATAATATACAATTTTTTACAGCAGATAAATCACAAGACGATCTGATTTCCGACATTTAACTTTTATTTTTTGAATTCACAACATTTACATATTATTTAAACAAATCTCAAATATTTGTTTAATTTACATTAATATTTTTTTGTTAATTAATTTTTTTTAAATTTCTTTTAAGTGCCAAATCGAATTGTTAATTCGATTGACTGGGATAAGTTGATAAAAGAAAATTAATGAAAATACGACTTTAGGATCCTGGAAATTGTCATCTCAAGAGTATGGACGAAAAACTACTTATAGAAATAAAGTTACTGGTTTAGGCAACAACACTGTCAGCAAGTCTTCAAATGGTATTGTTTCTCCTCCGAACAAAAACACTGATGTAATTTAATACCTCATATGAAAATGATTGAAAGAGCTTTAGTTATATTATTTTATCAAATAAAAATTAAAATTGTTCAAATTTTGCCATTGAATATAAATTTTTTGTCACTGTATCAAAATTTTGAAATTCTAAGTTCATATTTTTTCATTTTATATAAAGAATTTATCCTTGAACATACGATCGGAGTAGAAAAATCGGATGAGAAACGTCGGAGGAGAAACAATCAGAGGACAAAAGTCAGAGGAGAACTGATACGTACTCTGTTTGGACTTTGAATAGCTTTATTGCTCGTAGTATCACTTCTACTAAGAGCTGCACACTAAATTGCAATTTCCAGTCTTTTTTAATTAGATTAATGCCTTGGCCATCTTAAACTTAGATAAAACGCTGCGCTTACCTGATTTTTTATGCTGAGACCACCGATAGTGAAATATATACCGTTTTAAACAGTTTTATAGGTACAACATTGCAAGAAAATGACAGCAGCCGGAATATAACTCTGATCCTTTTTTGCATTCTGTATATGCAAATATGGTTCAATATATTTGATTCAATGTGCTATTCAACTATTTCTTCAGGTAATCTGTAGAACAAGAATTAGAATAGGATTTTTGGAATCATGTAGTATCCAAGATTTGATGCCCAAAGCAAGAAAGCTAAACTTATTGTCACCGAAAAATTTACCCTTGCTTTGAATATTTGCAACATATTGATAAAAATTGTTATTTATGCTTTCATACTGAACTAAAAGTCCATGTTAATTATCAGTTATTACTGCATAAGTCAAGAAACAAATTGGTGTCAAATTTTATATAGTTAAGTGATATATTTAAAAAAATTTAATGATAAAAACGTTTAAAATTTGAATCTATCAGCCTCTGAAGGAGCAATATTGAATTCGACGTTTAGAGTTTGCATTTGAACTTCCGAGCTTCATTGATAATGGTTTTTTGACAAACCAGAATACACGTTTTACGGATGAGGTGAACTGACATAGTGAGGGTTATTTGAATAAACAAAATTGGTGACACTGTGGCCTCGAGAAATCTCATTTCCAAATCGTTAAGAAGTTGCAGAGGTTGACAAGTCTATGTTTTAGCAGGATTGTTGCACCATATAGGACACTAAATGCTTTTGAATTCGTATCGGACCATTTTAGTATAATAATTATTGACCTAGCTCATTAATTATCAATGGTTCTTTTCCCCGTCCCAGAGAAATTAATGATAATATCCACAATCCAAACTCCGCGTCCAGTTGAGGAGGGAACCAGCACTCACTCATCCCACACGGCGGTCAGATAATATTTTTCTTTGATAATTGTAAATTGTTCCGGAAATTATTGATCAGGCCTGCAATCACCGAATTTGACACTTTCGTTTTCTGTTCTGTATTAAACTTCATTGTTATTAGATCATAACCAAGAGCCTCTTTTGTATCTTTCAAAGAAACGATTTCATAAAACGAGTTTTGAAATTCCGGGCACAATTTTAATCAATGTTTTTCGTTCAACCTTGACAGATATCCTTGACAATCATCCATAACAGAAAGCACGTCCTCCGTCTCTCAACACACCGTCTGCATTGAATTCTCCAGAACTTCTTTGAAGTTGACATGGAATGCGCTCTCGCAAATCACAGTCATATCGACGCCTGCGTTGTCAAATTCCTAAATTTCCTCCATCTCAATTTCAATTCAACTGTTAACCAGAACAAATTTCAAAATTTTTAAATTCTTTTTATATTCAAAAAAACAAGAATTCTGTCACAAAATATTTTTAACTCAACTTTGTTAGCTGAAAAAAATTCAAAATAATTAAATTAATTCAAAAATAAACAATCACAATTTCTTTTGAAAATAAGATATTTTCTTTTCCAAAGTTTTAGTTATATACGAGTGCAAGTATATTTTGGGGGGGCACGAGTAAAAAAAAGATTGGGAACCCCTGTTGTAGAGAATGCAGTTTGAACGTTAATTTTAGGTCCCAAAGATCTTATACAGATCTGTCCAGAAAGTCTTGACTGATTTATAGAGAAGTGAAAGATAAGCATTTATTGTTATTTTCATCATCATCTCTAATGTGTTCAAAGTATTGTCCATTGTAAGCAACGCACTTCTCCCACTGTTCTGGGAGTTTTCAATTTCTTTAGTAAAGAAACTACGAGGTTTCTCCTCAATCAAACGGTCGAACACCACTTGAATCGACGGCAAGTGCTCTCACTAACAGCACCCCTTCCAAGTGATGCATTCATCTCTTTACATATAGCGACGGATTTAAATTGCGTTTCCAGCAGTAATATATCATCATTCGAATATCACTGTTCAAGATGAAAATCAAAAATAAAATTTGGAATTGGAATTTTTAATTCCGATTCCAATAAATTATATATGTATATTTACATAAAAAATTAATTAATGTTAAAAATTAAAAATGAAAGAAAATACTTTAAAATTATTTTAGTTAACTTGAAATGTTAATTGTTAAAAAAAGAGGGAAAAAACCTTATAAAAAAGGTTTATGATTGTTTGTTTTATTAAATTACTTATAATTAAATTTTGATAGCTAATAAAATAGATAGAAATATTGATTTTTTAATTATAATATTAATTATAATATAACATTTTGATACCGAAAAGAAAACTGCTAAAAGGAATTTAATGATCGACAGAGTCAAAAAAGCAAGATATAATATGGCTCATCTTAACGCCGAATGTGTGAAATTGGCAGAAGAATATATGCGATTGAAAATGTATAAATAATTTCTAAGAAATTATCGTGTTCAACGGGAAAATAAACAAACTTTAGAAAGAACAAGTTTCTTAGAAGAATTAAGATTGGATGTCCTAATGGCAGCAGCGGAAGCAGAAGGACATTCGACGGGTAATTCAAGATGATCAATAGACGAAGATCATCCTTTATTCAAGCAATTCAACTTAGAAATTGGTAACGCGAATAATTTAGCTTTTATAAAAAATAATCAAAATGCCCAACGAATTATCAAGACTTTGGAATTGAATAATCAAAATCGTATTAATGAGGAAGAGCTTGAACTTCAGGGCGCGTTCCTATGGGCCCGAACGTTAATACTTGACCCCGCCGGAGATTTTTTGTTGGGAAACAAAAGTAATTTTAAAGTATTTCCAATCACGTTGACTCAAATTCATTTTAACGCAATGAAAATACAACTTTCAAGTAATATTGCATAGAAATATTAATTTTCGAAATAATTTGTTAACTGAAATTTTGAAATTAGTTTTAGGAATAACGAAAATACTGTTCTCAAATTTATTTGTAATCCAAAATTAAATTCTCGCATATTATTTTTGATTATTTAAACAACTTTAAAATATGTCCTATTTAATGACATATTTTAATTTATCTAAATTCTAAATAGAGAGTTTTATTAAAAGTATTCTTGAACCATTATTATTTTTAATTTAATTTAGTTTATTTAAAAATTATTATTAAGTTATTAATTATATCTCACATTCCCCTCCTTTAAAAGGCTTCAGCCAAACTATATTTCTTATAACCTTTTCACCGTTTTCCCCTTCCAATATATAACTTCTATCGAGTCATTTTTAGGATTTTCAAAGGTCCCTCGTATCGATTAGCATCTTTTGTAGTATTTCCTCCCACTTTGCTTAACACGTATTTCCCCACTTGGAATTCTCTTTGATAAGTTCTATCGTTATTGTATCGAATTTTCTTTTGGTTGTTCTTAACTGTCTCTAAAATTTCCTCTCTGTATTTGATTATTTTATTCGTTTCATTCTATTGTCTATTAATTCGTAATCCAAAAACAACTTCTGCAGGGCTCATTCCAATAGACTCTTGAACAGTACCGTTTAAGGTATATTTGATGTCCGGTAAAATATCTACCCAAGTTTTCCCCGTTTATCGTTAATTGATGTCGTTATGTAATCCAGAACAGTTCTAAACTGCTTTTCTATCAACCCATTAGTGGTATGATGGTGTGGACTCGAGAATTGTAAATTGATTTTGTAATGTTCTGATAGTTGTTTCATCACCTTTGATTGGAATGCCTTACCACATTCTAAATGTATGGTGCGAGGTACACCAAATTTTAAAATCCAGTTTCTAAACAATACGTTTGTTATTGTCTGTTCATCCTGTTTAGCTACGGCATGTAATCATATTTATCGGCTCAATTGGTCAATAATCGCCAATATATATTTTTTCCCTTGATACACCTGTTTGAACGGTCCACAAAAATCTATAAAAATATTTTCAAATGGAACTTCTGCACTTTGTTTTAGCGTTATTTCTTTCGATCTTGTTGTCATGGTTTTTCGTTTTCGGCATATTTCACACGCTTCGACGATCTGTTTTGTGTTTTCACTCATCTTATATCGAAAACTGCTTTTATGTAGTCATATACTATTAAGAACATTTAAACAAGTCTCGTTTAAATCTTTATTGCAATTACATTTGGAGTCATTAAGACTCTCAGAAGGTCTTTCATCGTTTGCCATCGTTCTAATTGGTTTTCTTATTTCTGTTTTTAATCATGATTATTCGAACAATTTTTCTAAATTATTTTTTAAAATATTTAACCTCTAAAAAATATTAATTAAAAATATTAATTTTTACCATTTTTCAATAAATCCTAAAATAATAAAAATGTCATCAAATTATTAAAAATGCATTTAATTTAAATTTTACTAAAAATTATTAAACTTAATTTTAATTCTAAAATTAAAGATATGAACTTATAAAATGATTATTTTAATTATGTTCGAATAGCCAATCACTTTAAACTTAATAAAAAAATACCAATTTCCATCTGGGTGGGAGAATCACCATTCTAAATTCAACATACTTAAATCAACATACAGCATCCATACATTTACACATTCATACAATTTAAAATATTCCTCACATACACCAATTTACTTCCTGCGTAACATAACAGCTTGTGTATTTCCATAATAAAATCTGCCCTTCTTTCTTCTGGAATCCATATTCTACCTTCTTTTGTTAGAATTATTCCATTTTCAATCTTAAATTATTTTGAATGACCTATTTGAAGCGTTTTAGTTACCTCTTTTATTTCTTCATTGTTATATGGCCATTGTTGTCCGTTTGATTTTGTCATAAGAGTGAGGATTTCTGTCTTCCATTTTCCTCGTTTAGCATCTTCTTATTTCATTTGGCATTGGACGCAGTTTTCACAGTTTATTCGTGACAAAAATTCAGCATTGTTGTGATGGATACTTTTCGCTACTATATGTCCATGTCTAAACTTCTCAGTAAATTAATCCACATTTGGAACTGTTGCGTGATTGGTTTTTTTGTCGTCATCATAAATGTAAGTGCCTTATGATCTGTTCTTAACGTGAATCTCTAACCATACAGATAATGCTTAAAATGTTCGGTAAAGTAGTAAATGGTCAACAATTCCTTTCGTGTAATACAATACCCTACTTCATATTTGCTCATTGAGTGTGATTCCATAAGCTATCACTCTCTCATGTACATCTTTGTCTTTCTGAGACAGAACTACTCCTATGGAGTCGAAACTCGCGTCCGTATCCAATATGAATTCTTTGTTGAAATCCGGATAAGCTAACACTGGAGTTTTTGAAAGTGCATTCTTCATTTTCTGGAAGGCGGTGTGACAATAATATTTCTTTATTCTGTCCACACAAGCTCTCTAAACTCTTGGAGTATTTGGATTAGTCTTTAATAAACTTCCTATAATAGTTACATAGCCCTAAAAAACTTCTTAAATTTGTAACACACTTGGGTCGCTCAAAATTAACAATCGTATCAATTTTGGTCTGGTCTGTTGTGATACCCTGAGAATTTATTATATGGCGTAAAAATTTTATTTTCGCTTTCAGAAAATTATACATATATATTCATAACAAAAAATATATATAAAACATATTCATAAAAAATTCATTGAATGAATATGATTCCTATGAATATGCCTTATCCCGAAATTATTTAATAAAAATATATTAAACTATAACAGTTAAATAGATGGATTAAAAAGATTTTTTAGTTAATCACTGAAAAATGAGTAATGAGTTCTGGGTTGAATAAAAAATATTAGTAACTTATTATTGTAATAGTCATTGAATTTAGTCAAATGATTTGAAAAGGAATTAGGTGGGTCGGAAATATATATAACATTTATCTAAAAATATATACAATCGGAGTCTCGATTTGTATAAGTTTGAGATTAATTGGCGAAATTATTATATTCCAAATTGCTCGTCGAAATTTTATAGGCAAACTCATAAATTTTTGAATATTTAAAATTAACAAATATCTAAAATCAAAAGTTCTTGAAAGAATAATAGTTAAATATATCTCTAATTAATTTTAAAAAGTAATTCTCAGAAATAAGTTAATGAAATTTTTTAATAAAAATGTAATTCGTAAAACATTAATTTTTAAACATTAAAGTTATTTGAAAATTTTAGAAGTTTAAAATTATTTGGTAAATAATTAATTTTTTGAAACAGTTGATTTATTTTTTAAAAAACAGTCATTAAAAATTTTATAATTAATGTATCTAATTAATGATCTAATTAAACCTAAAATTTATATATTGATATTTATAATAAAATTTTGATAACTGGTTTTTGTGCAAATTAACAAAATATTGTTCCTAGTAAATTTGTTTGGAAAAAGTAATTGTCATATAAATAAATATTTAAAGTTATTGAATTCTATTCTTGATCTGAATTCTCAAATTTTAAATTAAAATTTAATATTTAAATATTCAAATAAATTATTTAATTTATTAAAAATCTATTTATTATTTAATTTTAATGTATTTATATTATCATATAGTCATATATATATGCATGGATTGTTCTTGGCCAACCACCTAGAGCTGGCAGTTTAGAGTATTGCTCTACAGATGATACAGGTCAACAGCAACTTAAAGATATCGCGAGATATTACAAAAAACATTACTAATTGTTTTATTTTTTGTAAAAACCTTTTTTATTTGAAACTTACCTAAGAATGTGTATCTATAACTTAAAACCTCTAACTTTTAATCCTAAATTTTTCACTTAACCTAAACTCACAAAATAATATATATTATATTAAATGTATTCACAATTTTAATATATTTTTAAAATTTAATTAATTTATTATTTATGAAATTTAATAATGATAATAATCAATAAATTTTACCATGATTTAATAAGTAATAAATGTGAAGAAATGCGATATTTCCTCATCAGAATATCGGCTATTGCTTTAGGGAACCTTCTCAAAAATATTTAAGTTCGTCTAAAATTTATTGATTTTATGAACAATTAATATTTTATACATTTACATTAACCGTTTCCCTTTATTTAATAAACTGAATTTAGAATGATCTAAGTCGTTTTCAATTATCAGTGCAGTTAACTGTTCCCTTCTTATTTATAAACATTGAGCAATAAATAACCCTTGATACTAATACCTTTCGAATTAATAACCATTACAAACGAAAACATTCCATTATCTGTTATAAGAAATATAAAAGTTTTTTATCATAATAAATATACTTGTAGTACTCAAATGAATTGATAAGTGAAAAGAATCTAATATAGGATCGAATGAATCCTAACCTAAACCCTAGCGCTAACCCATAACCGTAATCCTAACTCTAACCTTAACCCTAATCCTAACCCTAACCCATAATCATAGACTGAAAAGATAAATATAAAAATTTTCAAGTATATATTTAATTAGAATGAAAAATTTCTACGATTTTTTCCGCTTCAAAAACGATTCAAATCCATAAAAAAACTTGCGGATTATTTGTTCTTTTATCCATAGTCCAAATTATTATTGGTGCAGATATTAACTGCTTCTTTCTATTCATATCAACAGGAACACTTCTCACAGGAGTTAAAAGCACAATGTTTACTATAATTTTTTTACACTACTACTTAGATTCCTTTTGCGTTGATCCATGTTCAATAGACTACATAACTTACAGAAACTTAATATGAAATGTACTACGAATTTCGCTTTTTTCCTATGCATGTTTAATATTTTAATAAATATTTCACTTTGCAGCATCAGCTTCAAGGATCCCATTAATAATTCAATTATTAATTACATTAATAATTACAATGGATTTTATATTTCTATGTATTTCAAAGTATTAATAAATTAATATATAAATTTGTATTTTATCATTAGTTTTTTTAAGTAAAGGACATGTGATACAGTGTATATAAGGTACTTTGTCATGAAACAGTATGTTGTTATACATATTTTCTAGTGTACTAAAATATTGTATTTGCATACTTTAATTTTCTGTAATATCTAAAAATAATATCTAAATAATTGTAAATATATGTCAATTAATTATTTTCGAAATTTTGTATTGTATTTAATTTTATAAAACTTTTTTTCATTTAAACTATTTAAATTATAAAATAAACTATTATAAAATATTTTATATATTAATTTTGTATTTTTTAAATATTGTATTTTTTTAATGATTATTTTATTAAACTTCTTTAATTTTTAATATTTATTATGATA
Organism: Girardia tigrina; assembly: GCA_001938485.1. Lineage (NCBI taxonomy): Eukaryota > Metazoa > Platyhelminthes > Tricladida > Dugesiidae > Girardia > Girardia tigrina. The sequence continues at coordinate 32,773 of MQRK01168236.1, read as the reverse complement.
TTTATTTTCATATTGTATTAACTGTATAAAAATTTTTTTAAATTCTGTTTAATTATTCTTAAGATCTCATATTTAATTCGTTTTCAAAACTATTTTATTTACCAATCTTATTACTTTAAATTTTATCTAAAATATTGATTTTTACTTATTATTAATATTCTAACTTTATACAACATTTTATCGTCATTACAATACATTTATATTTTTTTACTTTTATACTTTAATATTAATTTCAAATGTTTTGTTTAATTCAAAAATTTAAAAGAGTTTCCAAAAATTCTCGCAATTAATATTTATTTAGATATTTATTAATAAAAAAATAATTAAAATGAATTAAGAATAATCGATCAAAAATAAATATTTATCAAGTATTGCTTGAAAAATTAAAGAATAATAAAATATAATATTAAAATTAAAGATTTTAAACATATTTGATAATACATAAAATTTGTTATCGTTTAAAAGTATAAACAATTAAGTATAAACTAATAAAAAATGAAACTAAAATTTTTAATTAAATACTTGAGATCGCTACACAAGTTTTATACTTACAAAACAAAATGAGGAAAATTTTTTTTGTTATTCAGGAGGCATTTATTAAGACAAAATACGACTGATAACTTTCGAGACATTTACATAAAAGCTTCAAACGGAAGTTTTTCATAAAATTTTTCCAAAATCCGCTTACATTTATTTTAGTGAATTAAAATGTTAGAATAAACTTAAATTTAATAACGACTTCATAAATAATTTTTAATATATTTTAGAAATTTATTGAAAATTTTTAACTTAAAATGAATTTAATATATCTTAATTATTGAAACATATTGTCTTTTTACGACAGTCACAACCTTTTCTTACTTTTCATTCTTGAAACGAACATGAATCAGACTTTTAATATGAATACTTTATTTATTCTTTTATAATTTTATTATTTTTGTGAGGAATGTTTTGAATTGTGTGTTGATATTGTGCATGTTGTATGTTGATTCGGATTGTGCCTCTCCTACACAGATGGATGATTGATATTTTCTTTGATTCTTACTAATTAAAAATAATTTAATTT
>MQRK01168236.1:20688-31696 GCA_001938485.1 Girardia tigrina | reverse complement strand
AAAAAGATTTAAAATAATTTTTGAATGTATTATTTATTTTTTAATGTAATTTAAAATTTTAATATATTAATTTAATATGTTCTTTTTTTTAAAATGTTTAGATTTAATTTCAACCAATTAAATTCTTTGTAATTAATAATTTTTATTCAAAGATTTTCATTTATTGAAAATAATTAGTATGAATTCAGAAATATATCGATCAAGAAAATGTCAAATAGTGAATGCGCTTGTGATATTAATAAATGTTGTAAACCTCATATTGATACTGTTAATTATCCTTTTATAACATTTTAGTTTCCTCAGTTAAAATGGATTTTTTTATGAGATATATTTAAATAGGGGATTTTTAGTTTTTCAATTTTAATGTTTAAATATTTTGAGAATGTGACATGGTTTGATTAAATCAATATAACTTAAAATAGTGGATTAAAAATTTTAGAAACAGAAGTAAAGGCAAGAATTTTAAGCATTATGCATTATAATAATAAATGTAAACCGACTGAAATGACTCAACGAACGTTATTTTGATAAAATTGTGTGTGTTGCATTTTCCATTTTGTTCGGTCCTACATCAATCCACATAGCCAAAGCTATTTCATGATACGGCTTCCCCCGGCACATCTGACTGGGGTAATCGTTTCCGTCTACCTATATATCTTATAAGCCTTATGCTTTATACTTCATCTTCTGATGAGTATTCCTCAGAAGAGAAGTAATTGTCCTGTTGCTCATCCTATATGATTATGAGTTGAAGAACTCGTTTAGGGCTCTCAGATCAATGTTTTCCACATCCATCTGGGGCTCTTCAACACTGTCTGGTTTGTCTATGTTCAGTATGGAATCCACCAGACTGAAATAATCTTGCAATTTGACCCTATTTAGTCTGTGAATCCCGCGGCACTTCCCATCTCTATGAATTTCCAATAGTTCCAAAGAATATGTGATGTTCGATACTGAATATGCGATCGCAATATTGCGAATTTGATTCAGTGGGATCTGTAGACTGGTCAGAATATTTGTACTTCTCTTTACCCATGTTTTGAGGCACTCTACCTGAAAGGTGTGGAACAGTACAGTATTATGCGGTATTGCCCGTTGGAATGCATTTGTTAGCGACCTATAATGATTCAAATTCTTAGTGTTCTTATGAGTCATATTTGCCTGTGTGTCGTAGGAGTACTTTAATATATATTTAAGATATAAGATATATATCAATATATATAATGATACTTCGATTTCTTTCTTAGATCCATCAGGAGAAGCAAAACTCTGATTTTTTTGTTAAATTAGAATGGTTATTCTATATCTTTTCTGAAAAAATTTATAAAAGAAACAGTGGATAACATACATTTGAAAGATAGTTCGAAAAATCAGAGTTTTACGTCTCCTAATGGGTCGAAGAAAGAAATCGAAGAAATTAGATATTAATAATATGTTTAAATATTGTACCTTATTCTGAGGGATTTAAAAGCTTTAAAAATGCATTGTTAAAAGCAATTAACAAAGATTTAAATTTAAAAAATTATATCACGATATCATAAAATTCCAAATATGTTCAGTTATAAATCTATAACACCTTAACACTTTGTTCTGATATTGTTTATGAATATAAATGTAATGGGTGCGATGCCACATACATTGGATAGACTGTCCGTCATCTTTGTAAACGAATTCATGAATATGGTCAAAAAGAGAGTAAGAGTAATATATACGGAACATTAGAAAAATTTAAATGTGATGTTAATATTGATAATTTCAAAATTCTGTGTAATTTTGTTATTATTGGTAGTCTCAAGCAGCTTATTGACAATTTCTGATTAGCGCGATATCATGGAATCGATTACATAATCATCATTTTTGAAATAATCAGTGACCTAAAGATGACGGATGATCCATGGAAATATATTGTCAATAAATATATTTCTAAATGGATGAATTTTGTTTTCATAAAATATTTTTAGAATATTTTTAATACCTTAATTTTTAATAATTCTTTAAGATGTGATTTTTTATTCTTTGTTTTTTTGTTGGTCTTTTAGTTTCGTGTAGCTGTGTGAATTTTTATTTTTTTTTGTTTGTGAATTGTATTCGACCGAGTGATCTGTTGTGCGTTTGTTTGTTGTTATGATTTATATTTTTTATTTATTATTTACGTCACTTTTTGCGATGTTGATCGAGTTCTGGAAGAAACTCAAAGAAAAAGAGCGAAGTAAACAACAAACGAATGAATGATGTAGACTATGATGATTGAATGTTCGTTATTTTTAAACGTGAAACGTCCTCTGACGTTATGTGATCTAATCTTAACCTTTTTTAAGTAAAAAAAATCGAGATCGAGAATTGTTCGTTAATTATTAATTGGTATTCTGCCTGGAATTAAAACAGCGTGTTTTTTGTGCATCGTATTTTAAATTATAAAGAGATTATTTCAGCGCGCGATTCATCCTGTCGAGGAGGCGATTAACAAAAATTAAATTAAATTTAAGACTGCAATACAAAAATCAATTAATTGATTAACATAATTAATATTATAACTATGACTAACTTATTATTTTCCGCGGTTTGTGTTGTTATTGTATTAAAAATTTGTTAGACAATTAATTTTCTTATGTTTATTGACTATTGTTTTATTTTTTTGTGTTTTTACATAATTAGGCTCATCAAATATTTTTTTTGATTAGCCTAGTTTGTTCACCGTTTAATCATTTTTTATATAGTGAAAGTAACGAATTTATTGCATATCTGTTAATTTGTCAAATTCGTTGCTTTTACAAATATAAATAATTCTCACATAATATAAAGGAAAAATGTTAATTAATATAAAATTTTTAAAGCAAATTTTGAGGTGAAAATTGTCTTTTTTGTGGGGAATTTGCCATTTAAATTATTTTTAAGGGGAATAAGTAGCATGTAAATTGTGTTGCTGTTTTGCAAAATCATTTTTTATTACTTACAAAAATCAAACATTATAAAAAGTACTTAATCATTTTGATATTTACTTCAAATTTTTTTTAAATAGATTTTTTCCATAATTTTGCATATTTATTCTGTGATTATTATTTTAAAAATACTTATTTTCATATGTACTGATACAGGTAAATCTAAGTCGTATCTTTGTAGCATAAAATTTATCAACTATTACTTTTTTCTAATATAACATTAAATTTCAAATTAATCCCCCTTTTACTCCAACAGAATTGAAAATCAAAGGGTTTTCTTCAAGTGACAACCAACACCAACAGCTGGACGAAACTTCAGCTCAGTTGGAACACAGTACAAAAAATGTTTTAAGATTTATTACTTCAGGTCAAAATATTTAGTGAGCTAATAAAAGCTTTTGAATTGTTTTATTATAAAATTAACTTTTTACTATCAATATAAAAACACTTTTATTATGAAATTAACACTTTATAAAGACATTACCAAGAATGATTATTATTATTATTATTATTATTATTATTATTATTATTATTATTATATTTGCAATAAATTTGATATTCTGTTTTATAATTTTAAATAATAATTTTGTTTTTCAATAATTTTTTTATATTATTTTTTTAAAATTTTAAATTAAATTTTAAAGTTTTTTTTCATTTTACTAAACGTTAATAATTTTTTAAACATTTCAGATCAGAGTAAAAAGACGCAAAGTTAAAACAAGAAATTTATTTAAATAATTAAATTAAATCACAATATCTTATCAGTTAATAAATATAACTTCAAATTTTCTTTTCGTTTGTGAACTTTCATTTTCCGAACCTTGAATGGGGCATCCATCCACGTTTGTTGAAATCGGAATTCTCGTCAGCTGAAAGAGGTTTGTTGGCCATAATTTTTGTCAACCACCACTTTAAAGGTTGATTCATAGAACCTTCTTCCAGATTTCCATAGTTCTGGTAGAAATTCGCATGGGCCATATTAAAAGAAAAGACAAGACAATAAAGGGCAAATAGTGCAGCAATCATAATAAACAATAAAATCTAAAATTGCAAAACTGTTATAAATTAATAGTGAACCAATTATCATTTAATGATTCTTGGGGTAGCAATCTGATTCACCAATACGGGGACTTTCCTAAATAAAATTCCTTCAATGGGAAATGATATGAATAGAGATTTTCATTGGTAGAAGGATGTCATTGAAGATTTGAGGGAGTTTAAGAATAAAATGTGTATGTGGTTCATCAATTACTGATTAGTTTTAATATATCGATAATAAAATAAATAAATTTTTTTTATTAAATAAGTTATTATTGTTTAAAAATATTTATTATATTTTATATATAATTTATTGTTTTTGAAATGAAATTTGAGGATTAATTAATTTTCTGATTCAACTAATATTTTAATTTTATGAGAGTTTTTTTGTTAATTCACAAAAATGCGTTTTGTGGACTTCTTTATACAAATTGTTCGTAAATTAGAAGTTCTTGGAACAACAGTAAATAACAACTTGTCCATAAACAGTTTTACAAAATGTTCGAAGTATCTCAAGAAAATAAATTGTCCAACCTAAAGCACCCACCATCACACACACACACACACACACACATATATATATATATATATATATATATATTTGAAAAATAAGTTGTTAAAGCTTTTTTAAAAATTTATTATTATACATGTTTTGGAATTTCATTTTCCATCGTCAACAATTATAATGTACTGGGTAAGATAATAAAATGTTATTTAATAGGAGATTTTATAAGTCAATATTAACTTGTTTAGAATTTTATTGGGTATTAATGACAATATCTTTTATTTATTTTTAATAAGAATTTTAAGAATTAAAATTTTGCCGATTTTGAATATTAATAAATGGTTGTAGTGTCTTATCAATAATGATTCACAGAACTGTTGCTCACAATGTAAATGATAGCCTTTCTGTGAAACAGAAAACTCATTCTTTAAAACAGAAGAGATTCTATTTTTACAATGTAGCCAATGATCAAGAACCTTACTCGATCGACTTAATTGTTATTAAGAAAATTAATTGTATTTTCTTTACATTTATTTGCATCACAATTTGAATTGTCACTAGAACAATTCTCCGTAAAACTTGCGTAGCTCATCATTGTTATTGATTGATAATATTTAATAATATTCTTTAACGTCTTATTATTCAAACAAATTTTAATTACAATTTAATTATCACAAAAATAATTTATACTTTAAATTTAAAATAATTGTTATTTATTTTAAGAAAATATTATTAAAATATTATTTATGAAATATTAGTTTAATTTTAAAGTGATTATTTAAATTTTAATAATTCATTAAACAACCCGACGTTTTAAAATATTTAAAATATCAATCTTCCATCGGGGTGGGAGAAACACAATCCTAAAACAACATACCAAACAACACACAATAAACACCATTCAAAAATATACCTCACAATTGTGAATGCCCACTAATACACTTTTAGGGATGATGATTTGCCTCTGTAATTTACGAGTTTTTACACTCATGAAAATTAAATTTATAAATCAAATTAGCTTGAAACTTTGGACTTTAGATATCATTAATATCCCTTGGAAATTACTTATCTTCTTGTAAAAAAAACTCTTCTTAAATGCTCTAAATCATTCAGGATATTTTACTTATTTGTTTGCACTCTTCGAAGTCTTTTTTTCATGTAATCCTTTTTTAACCCTTGTTTTTGTGGATAATTTGACCAATGTAACCTTAATGTTGTGATCATTCTTTTTGTTTGTTTACATGTTGTTTCTTAAACGTTTAAAACTATTTAAACGATTGTCTGCGATTTTAAAATTGAAAGACAAATTCCAAACTCTATGAACTAATCCCTATATCATACTATCTCTTAGTTTTTCCTCACATAAGATCTGTGTAATTGTATTTATTGTCTTATTGTATAATTCAATTTGATAATTCCAATTCATCGTAGTGACAAGAATGTCAAGAAAAAAAAATTTGTTACTTACTTACAATTATGTGGGGAATTTAATATTAGGACAAATGTCATTCAAGAAACTTTAGAATGCTTCTAAGGATTTGTTTCTACTGCACTACAAATCATTAATTAATATTCTAAATGGACAAAGTAAAGTCGTTTCAATTAAAATAAATATTTTTTTGCCATTATTATTCAGTTATTATGGAAAACGAAGTTCCAAAACTTGTACAATAATCGATTTCTTAAAAACTTGAACAAAAGTAATTTAGAAAATATTAAATTAGAGTTTATATATTGAAAATATAATTTGATTAAAGCTTTTTTCATGTAATTATTAAATATGTTTCGATGTTTATATACATCATCATCAGCAATTTTAATACAATTTTAATAGATAGGTAAAGGACGGGCTCACTCTTAAAATTTTTGAAACAATTAATTTTTATAAATAATTTTTAAAATAAGGAAATATTTAAAATCAAAAGTTTTCTAAGCAATTATAAGTAAAAAATAAAATTTGGTATTAATAAATTATAATTTTGATCAAGAACCCAACATGTCGACCATCGCCAGCAAACAACTAATTTCGAGGCTCATACCAGATAAATTTACGCTACAAGATAATGTTGAAACATTCATTTCGGCTTGCGCAAAGTGGCCAAAGTATCGGAAAGTATGCTAAAGATATTGGTAATTGGTTTACTGTCACACGAATTCGTAACAATATACGAAAGTGTGGGTCCCGAAGTGAAGGGATATGAAGCCCGTCTACGACAAGCTTTCCAGACGAAAAGCACATTAATGGAGAATTTGATGGAGGTGGTAAACTTCGAGAGATCTGGAGAATCAGTGGAAGAATTCTTCGTTAAAGCAAAAAAGTTGGCGGCAAAATTGATGAAACATGAGTGGACAGAGACGGAGGTAGAGAAATGCCTTCTGATTCACGGGTCAAAAGATAGTGACGTGATGAAAGAAATCAGATTTAGAGAAGTGAAAGAATTAACAGAAGTGAAGGAAGTCATCAAGAAAGTAGACGAAGTCCGGAGAATGGAAAAGGCGGTACACGCAATATGACCAACATATAGAGATGTGATCAAAACAGGCACACCAATGGCAACAAGAAACATGACGAGGAAAAGAGATTCCTTTGTTAGACGATCTACTATGCAGAACAATATCACATGTTGGAACTGTAAGGAAGTAGGACATAAAAGTTATGAATCTAAAAGTCAGAAGAAGATCATGTGCCATGCATGTGGAGAAGGTCATGTGCGATGAGAATGGAAAAAAGTAAGATGTGAAAGATGTAACAATCCAGGACATAGAGCTGAAGAATGTTAAACGAATTTGAATAAACGATATCAAGAAAGAACTGATTATCAAAGGAGAACCCAAAGTGATAGCCGACAATTCTCAGGTGCCCAAATGAAAAGCTCAGGAAACCGGAACTCAGACGACTACAGAAGAGGATTCGAAAGAGGAAGACAGATCGCGATGATGGAGAATGAAGAATACCGGGAAGAGCGAGATAATATAGAAAAAAAAGATTTATAATAGTCAATAATTTAAGACCAGCCATGATTGAAGGCATGCGATTAATGAAAGAATTCGGAATAGAGCTACAATGGAAATAAGATAAACAACAGGATACGAGTAAAATTAACATATGCAAAATCGAGGCAAAGTTTGGAAAAGGAATCACAGACGAAGAATGAGGAAAGGAAGCATTGAAAATGATCGATATGCGAAATGATAAAGCCCTAGAAGAAATAATTCACCAATATCAAAGCATATTCCTGGCGAACGATTGGGATATCGGCTGTAGGAACTAGTTACGACACAGAATAGAAACAACAGGGGACCTATAAACATAAAACCGAGAAGGTAGCCAGTGCACTTAGAGGACAAACTTGATGAAGCAATCAAAAATCTAGAGGAAAATGGAATAATAAAGCCATGTAATTCACAATGGAATACACCAATAGTATGCGTTTGGAAAAAAGACAAGGATGAAATCAGACTGTGTCTAGATTTCAGACAGTTAAACCTAATTACAAAGAGACAGGCATTCCCCATACCAAATATAGCGGAAATGATGGATAGGCTATATGGAACCAAATATTTCAGCACAATAGACTTAGGAAACGCGTACTACCAGGTAGAATTGGACAAAGAATCACAGGAAAAAACGGCGTTTTCCACTAAATCAGGACAATTCTGTTTTAAACGGATGCCTTTCGGGATAGCAGCAGCCCCAGGAATATTTCAGGAACTAATAAACAAAGTATTAAAACCGATAAAGAAGGGAGCATCAGTTTATCTGGAAGACATATTAATAGCAACAAGTACAAAGGAAGAACATTATAACGTAGTCAAAGAATTATTTGGAAGAATAAAGGAGACAGGATTATGAATCAAACCAACGAAATGTAAAATATTACGACAGATGTAAAATTTTTAGGACACGTTATAAATGATAAAAGGATACAGACAGACCCGGAAAAATAGCAGCAATAGAGAATTTTCAAAGACCCACATGTATAAAAAATTTAAGAAGTTTTCTAGGAATTTGCAATTACTACAGAAGGTTCATAAATGGATATGCGAAGAAAACTAAAATGTTGGAAGGAATGTATGGCTCGAATAAAGAAAAATTAATTTGGACAGATACATGTGAAATAGCTTTTCAGGACATGAACAAAGCATTGATAACGGATATATATTGACTTTTCCAAATTTCGAGAGACAGTTTATTCTAGATACAGACGCTAGTTTTGACAGCATAGGGGCGGTATTATCGCAGATTGTTGAATCAGACTAGGAGCAAGTAATAGCATATGGATCAAATTCTATGTCAGCACACGAAAAATGATATTGCATAACAAGAAAAGAACTTTTGGCAATTTTTTACTTCTGCCAACATTTCAATCATTACTTGTACGGGAAAAAATTTAAACTGAGAACGGAACATAAAGTTATAACGTTCATGTTTCATACAAAGAAACCATTAATAGCTCAATTCCAAACGTGGATGAATTACTTGAGCAGTTTAGATATAGAAATAAAATACAGGAAAGGAGAACTACACAACAACGCGGATATGCTATCCAGACAAAATTGCGACACGTGTACCCAGTGTCAAATGGAACATGAAGAAGCTGAAAAGGGTCAGAATAAGACTAGATTGTTAGCAGTGACTACAAGGATCCCAGTAAGAGCAGGTCAAAAAGAATGGATAGCAAAAGAAAAACGGAACGATTTAATCATACAGACACATAGATTATTGTGTCATATAGGAGAAGAAAAAGTATATGAATATCTAAGGGACCAGTTTGATATGGAAAAAGAAAAGAAAACAGTAAAGGAGGTAGTCGGAACATGTATAGAGTGCCAACAAACAAAGACAATGATCACGAAGACAAAGGAAGAAAACTTTAAAATAACAGCGTCAGAAATATTTGAAAAGGTTTATATAGATATATATGACCGTGGCATGAGACAGTAAGAAGTGAAAGATACATTCTCAGAATGATAGATCACTTTAGCAAGTACATCAGCTTGACGGCAATCAAAAGACACAATTGTACAAACAATATTACAAAAATGGATATTAAAATTTGGTGGACAAAAGAAGATACTTGTTGATTGTGGAAAGAGTTTCGAGGCAAAAAAAGTTAGAGAAATGTTGGAGAATAAAGGCGTTAAAATAATTTTCTCCAGTCCATACCACCACAATACAAATGAAATAATCGAAAGACAATTCAGGACCATTCAAGAATTCATTCAAGCTAGTTTAATAGAAAGGAATGCCATCAGTTGGGCACATATATTACCAGAAGTGGAATTCGTATAAAACGCAACAAAACAAAAAATAATGGGATGCATTCCAGCGGAAGTGGTGTTTAGTAAGAAAATAGACAGACAACAGTTGTACAGTGGAAGCAAAATAGACCGAGATAATACAAGACAAATAATAAAAGAAAAGAACATCCTGAAAGGAAATGAGACCAAAAGAGTATACAAAGTTGAAGATATGGTCTGGATACAGAAGGAAATAAGAACGAAATGCAAAGACAGATTTTGAGGGACCATATGAAATCATAGAAAAGATTCATGATAGGAGCTATAGGCTGAAGGATACAAATGATAAACAAATAATACGAAATGTTGAAAAATTTAAAAAATTTCAAAAAACCGGGGAATGTGAAGGACAGACTCACTCTTAAAATTTTTGAAACATTTAATTTTTATAAAGAATTTTTAAAATAAGGAAATATTTAAAATCAAAAGTTTTCTAAGCAATTATAATTAAAAAATAAAATTTGGTGTTAATGAATTATAATTTTGATCAAGAACCCAACAGATACATTAACTTTAAAAGGTATATTACGAATTAAATATTATTATTTATTAAAGTATTATTTGGTAATAATGGTTTTAAAATGAAAATACTCTGTAGGGTATTTTACTAAGATTTAATTTAATTATATTTATTTATTTGAAAGAATCTTATATTTACACTTTATGTTGAATAAATGTTTAAAAGTTCAAAAAGTAAAACATCGGATAGACAAATCGTCATCTGAAAACCCGGATTAGCGAGCACTCGCAAATGAGTCGTTCGAGTAAGGTTCTTGATCATTGGTTATGTTGTAAGGATAGAACCTCATCCATTTCAAAAGATGAGTTTTCTGTTCTACGAAAGGGATTTGATTCACATTACGAACGACAGTTTTGTGAATCTCTACTAATAAGACACTACAACCCATCAATTAACATTCAGAATGGGCAAAGTAAGGTTATTTCAATACTTAAAATTTTTAATTAAAATATTTTTGCCATTATTACCCTAGAACACTTTAATAAATAATAATATTTAATTCGTAATAGGCCTTTTAAAGTAAATGTATCTATTAAAATTGTATTAAAAGTTGCTGATGATGATGTATGTAAACATCGAAACATGTCCAATAATTACATAAAAAAGCTTTAATCAAATTATATTTTCAAAATATTAAACTTAGGTTCACAAGACTCGATAATATATATATATATATATATATATATATATATATATATATATATA